>CM016724.1:4664063-4723142 GCA_005771605.1 Scutellaria baicalensis
TATGCACCTTTGAGATATTACATATTTGAGTATAAGGTATTGCATGTTCAACTTTAAGGTATTACTGTTTAAACTTTAATGTATTATTGTTTATAGTTTAAGGTATTACGTATTTATCCTTAAAGTATTACATAATATATGGTTAAGGTATTACATATTTATATTTACATTTAAGGTATTTGATACTCATTTTTCAGGTATTACATAAAATCTCTTTCAGGTATTATGTAAATACCTTTAAGGTATTACATAAATTCATTTACCGTGTCACATTTTTACCTTTTGTTTCTCTCTATCTTCTTTTGCTTGTTGTGTAAATACCAGAATCCTCAAAACACTTAATCAAATGATGATTGGTGGTGTGTTTTCTATTCTCAGTTGTCAAAATTATGATTTAAGGAGGAGGGTGAGGAAGAAGAAGAAGAAGAAGAAGAAGAAGTAACAATGGAGAATAAGAACCATTCGTTTGCAACTTCTTGTTGGACAAGAAGATCTCAGAAGAAGAGTATTCAAGAATTGAGCTCCCTGATTTGAACATAGTCAATGAAAACCAACAAATGGTCTTAGAGTTCTTTGCCAAGAATGGTCCTAGAAGGCCATGGCTTGAGAAGCCAGACATCTCGTTTCTCCATCTGGAAGCCACCCCACACGTGTCTGTCGAGGACTACAATATGGGCAGAAAAGAAGAAGCATAAGAAGCAGAAGAAGAAGAAACAGTAGTAGAAAGGAGGATGCAGATGGAAGAAGAAGAAAAAAAAGAAAAAAAAAAGAAGCAGCAATGTAGAAAGGGAAGAAGAAGCAGCAGTAGAAAGGAAGAGGAAGAAAGGTAGGGCTAGTTAGGGCATGCTATTTTGGAATATTAAGGGATATATATATATTTGAATCGGGTCAGGTTGGGGGCACTGATCCTGGATCCATGCCCCAGGGGCACCCAAGCCTTTCTCTCTCAGATTATATATTTGTTTTTTGTGAATCATTTGGACAATATTTCTAATTTGTAATAACTAATTATAGTCTTGTATGGAGGCAAGAAAAAGTAGAAGCGGAAAATGAAAAGAAATCATCCACCGCCACCTCCGTCAACGCCGATAGGGTGGAAGGTGGAAGAGGTTGATAACTTTGTTATTTGATGCATTTTGGAGCTTAATTTCATATTATTTTGTGTGAAAACATGCAATAGTGAGATTTTATTTAAATTTTATTATCTTTTTAAAATTTCACATTATGCTTGATTTCGAAGAAATTTGATAGATTTTAGCATAAAACAAAGCACAATGGAATTGAATACCAAGTTGGAGTAGAGATAGGGAGTCAAAACGAGCAGTTATGGAAGAAAATTCATATCTTGACCTCTAGGAGTCTAAATTCTATAGTTCTTGTCTTATTGAAAAGCTAAGAGGGATTTCTACAACTTTTATGTGGGATGTTTTCTTCAATTCTGCCTCCAAGAAAGCAGAATATTATAGTAATTTGAAAGTCGTGCAAGAATATCCTATTTTTTGTCTTGACATGTTCGAGTAGATTTGACATAACTTGGTGTAGAAAACCGATCTTGGGCCGAAATAAATGGCATTGCATAGCTAAATTCAAGGGCTAAAACTTTTGTGAAAAAGTCAAGTCAAATTGTGAGCGTAAGAGGACCAAAACGAGGCTATAAGTCATGACACATGTCCACTAAGGTCAATGTGGTCGGATCTATGGTAATTTATTCCTATTGGACTTCTAATCAGTTACAAGTTATCCAAAAGTTGATCTTTATATTTTAGATATAAATTGGGACTTGGGAAGGATGGAAGAAACGACACATACACGAGATACAAGATTCACAAGCATCCATCCGTGTCTACATACCAAAAACGCATCTTGAGAACAAGCAAGAAGACAAGAGAGATTGAAGATTGAAGAGTCAAGAGAAGCAGCCAACCAATCACGAATTCAATAAGCTTTTCTTTGATTTAATTTCTAGTCATTTTGTAATTTATTTTACTTTACGAACATGATTTTTGGCTAGGGATCTCGTGATCTTAGGGCACGAGAGTAGTTCTATGGATTTCTTGTTGAATAAGTAGTTTTAATTTTTCCTCTCATTCTTGATATTTTATTCATGCTTCCTTGTGCTTATTCCATGTGTGAATCCTAATTAAATTTATGCATGCTCTAATTAATTGGATTGAGATCGAGAGAAGATATCTAACTATAAATTTGGGAATGCATGACTCAATTAATTGCTTAGATCGTTGGTAATAATTGGGGTGAGAATACGATCTTAGGAGCTTTTGAGAGTTGATTAATAACTGCAAGGTAGACATACATACATTAATAATCATGTTAAGTTGCTCGAGAGAGAGGTTAATCTATCATTGTGATTGCTCACATAAAATAATTTGGATTTGAGATTGATTTTTGCTAGATTAGTAAACTTGATTGAAGTAGAATGAAATCATAGTTTTAGAATCCTTTTTTGAATCTCAGTTTTCTTGAATCCTGTTTTGCTTGATTTTTTCATTTATTTGTTTCTAGACATAGGTTAATTAAATTCAATTCTCTCAATTCGGCCACCTAGATAAAATTAGGTAAATTAATTGAGTAGTTAACTAGGTTCTAATTCACTAGTCTCTGTGGGGATCGACCTTACTCATCCTATTTATAGTTGACACCGTACACTTGCGGTATAAGCTTGAAATAGACCCTCGAACAGGGGTGCCGATGGCTGATCCGCAGAATAGAGGAAGAGAAGAAATTGTTAAACTACTAGAAATAATAGAAATCTAGATGTCGATCCAGGGAAAAAAATCAAGAGAAATTTTGGTAGAAGCTGTAGAACGAAGAAGAAAAGAGCTACTGTAGAACGAATAAGAAAAAAACTACATCTCGCAGAGGAAAAAACTCACAGATCTTAGGCTCGCAGCTTGCAGAAGAAAAGGTGTGAACAATAAAATAAAAAAAATCATATATATAGAGGTGGGAAATTGGGTCGGAACGGGTTGGAGGCACGAATCCTAGTGCCTCGGGGGCATGCAAGTGTCACTCAAGTTAATATACATGTGTGTGATTTTTGATTATTTTTATTTATGTGAGTTATATGTGTCAAATTGATCATATTTTTGTTTATTTTATACTAGTAGCATACCCGTGCGTTGCACAGTATGTTATATATATAATTATTAAAAAAATATAATAACATATAAAATGTAATGATTATTATTTTAACAAAAATATATTGATACTTTTTTAATTTGTATTAGTATAAAGCTAAGTATTTTAACTTTAAATTTATACCATTATAAATAATTATATTCGAAAATATTAGAAATTTGAAATATATAAAGTAATATATTAATCTATTGATTAAACAAACAAATAAAAAAAATTGTGTCAGAATATTACATGGGTAGTGAAATTTTAAAAAATAAATTTAGTATCTAAAAATAAGTTATATGTATTAGAAACGTTATGATTTAAGTATTGCGATAAATAAATTTATATTTTATTGGCATTTATAACTATAAATACACGCGTATTTTAATAAATTTTTTTGGTTCAACGCCACATATAACTCATTTATTCTAAATCAAATAAAAATTTATATCAGCTTATCAAATACATGAAAATCTCTCTTGCTATCTATTTAAATGAAACAATTCAAAATTGAACTTAATCTACACATTTTGAATAAAAAAAAATTATGAATAATAATTATAAGATTGATAAGTCAATATATCAGGGACTAAGAATGATGAAATTTTAATTTGTGAAAAACCAGAAAAATTACCTCTGTCCAATCCCTTATGCCACCTCAATTAATCAGAATATAAATATAAATAAAATTTGACAACAAATACAAATAAAATAAGAAAGATAAAATAATTGCAACCTAATTTGTCTTTTTTATTTTTAAGATTGTCACCCAATTTTTATGTGGTTTTGCCGATTGCATTCCGGTCATTTTTCCAATAAATGAATTAATTTTTTTTCACTTTGCAACCCAAAATTTAATTTTTTTGTCCAATCGCAAATTATGATTTTTTTTCTCTTCACACAGATACTTTTATGTTATATATATGAGTGTGACATTTATATTATATAAGTGTGATCGATATTCATAAAATAAAAATCAATGAAATATTGATCAAAATTGGTGAAATATATGTAACATCGGTAAAAAATCGATGGAATATCAATAAATATCGAGAAAATATCGGAATATATTGGTAAATATAGGAAAAATAACAATAAATATATGTACTCATATTTCCATCAATATCGATATTTTCACGATATTTTCGTGAATTTAAGTTACCTATATTTCCACCGGAATTGAAATTTTCATTCTTGGTTGCAATCTGAAAAAAACACAAAGTTCAGGTTGCAATTAGGTAAAAAACAACAACAACGTTTAGGTTGCAAAGTTAACAAATTAATCTCCATTTCACCGGAAAATTTGCAATCGACAAAACCACAGAAAGACTGGTTGACAATTTGAAAAAAAAAAAGATTAGATTGCAATTTGAAAAAAGTCGATAGGTGGAGTTGTTTTTTGTAATTTACCCTTTAAAGTAAGTACTTAAAAATAAGATGAGAGATAATAAATATATAATCCCATATTTCATCTTATTTATCTATTTATTTATTTTACTTGAAATTTCTATAAAATAAATATTAATTTGAGTATCGTAACTGATTTCTTAAATTAAATATATATTTATTTGTATTGAATTTCTTAAATACAATAAATATGTTTATTTATTTTTATTTTTATTGAGTTTCTTAAAATACAATAAATAAGTTTATTTGTATTGAGTTTCTTACAATAAATACAATATGAAAGCAATTAATAAGTTTTTTAAAATAGTAATTATTTAATAGGTAGATAATTTATTGCAGTTATTTTTAGCAGAATATCCTGCTTATATATATATATATATATATATATATATAGATTTTGAATATGAACATTCCAATTTATTTAATTTGTTTTATCATACATTAGTATATTATTTTATATATTTCATATTTTGAATATATATTTTATATAAGAGGAAATGTGCCAAATTACACGATTATTTTTATGAAATTGACTTTTCTAACATTGAATATAACAAAAAGTACCTTTTTACCACAAAATATAAGAAAGTTTCATTTTCTACACTATTTTGACTCGGTCATGGAGAAATCATTGAGTAATGATGGCTTGATGATATATTCAATTTTATTTATACCTATTTAACAATTGTTTTATCAAACAATAATTTATATAATTAGTAATTTATATAATTTATAATGGTTCAATTAATTAGTACGAGAACCACTATAATATGTTAATCGAAGCACAATAATTTATATTTAATTTAATAGAATTACTGAATATAATTTAGGTGGTTCGAGTGGTTCAATTAATAGTGTAAAAACCCATTTTTTTCCAAATTGATCGAACCACTATGTCAAATTCATAGTGGTTCAATCACTAGTGTAAAAAACCATTTTTTTTCCAAAGTGATCGAACCACTATGTCAAATTCATAGTGGTTCGATTACTAGTGTAAAAAACCATTTTTTTCCAAAGTGATCGAACCACTATGTCAAATTCATAGTGGTTCGATCACTAGTGTAAAAAATCATTTTTTTCCAAAGTGATCGAACCACTATGTTAAATTCATAGTGGTTCGATCACTAGTGTGAAAAACCATTTTTTTCCAAAGTGATGGAACCACTATGTTAAATTCATTGTGGTTCGATTAATAGTGTTTTAAACTAATTTTTGAGGTTACCGACATATAAATTGGCTCGTGTATAAAAGTATAGTCCACGCACAGTTTAATTTTGTTTTTTAGTAACTAACAATATTTTTCACTTTAATTTCCACAGTTTAATTTTGTTTTTTAGTAACTAACAATATTTTTCACTTTAATTTCCACGTTTCACAGTAAATTTTCAGATGTTTGTTGTCACAGTTTATTTCACTTTAATTTTCAATCCATAGTCAAGATGTTCACGTGTTGGAATTAATGTTGATTTGAACATTCATTCATGGATTGCTCAATTCTCATCTATTTAAGTGAGAATGAGTTTCCAACACTCATAGCACAAAATCGGGAGTTATACTGGGTGTGAAGAATTTGAAGAATTATCAAGTAACTTATCTCTCTTTTGTTTTTTATATCATTTATTTTATCCAGTAGTTATATCGAATGTTTTAAATATTCTAATTCAATTCTATTTTCAGATCGTATTATCGAAAATGTCTTATTCGGTGGTGGTTTCGTTCGGAGGCCATTGGGAAGGTATTCAGTACGTAAATGGTTCCCAAGAGTTGATCAATCTTCCAAGACTCACGTACATGGATTTATTGACCTCGATTCATGGGATCATGCTTGCTGACTTAAATTATTGGGGATATGTGATTCATGCGCTAACTGACTGTAACGGCAGATTGAAAAAAAAGAAAATCAAGACTGATTCCGATTTAGAAGAGGTTTTTTATTCGGATGATTCTCTTTTGGTTGTTTTCGTTTCGCTAACCAGGGTTGATCTTGGAGTATCCGCAGGATCGTCCTATCAGGATCAACAAGCTTCAGTGGATGAGCATGAAAATCAAAGTTCTCAACCTTTTTTTCCGTTCAGCTTTGAAAGTCCTTCGACCTATAATGTCAACACTGTATATGAATTCAGCCCTGTACCTATTCCTACTGGACTCCATAACGATGAAGAATTCCACGCGAAATGGGATTTGGCCTGTCGAAATCGAACCACTGAAGCCGGTACGTCTTCAAATGAGCGTTGGCCATCCCGGTCATCATCATGGGGGAGAGACAATAATTTTCAGTTTCTCGACCTGAATAGTCCTGCTCCAGGGTTTGACGAAGGTGAACCGGATCATGAAGAAAACAGAAATTCTGCTGATGACGCTGAAGCAGGTAATTACTTTTTCATATACGATATGTGAGTAAAGAGTTATCTGAATTCCCCAATCATAACTTATTAATTGTATTGTCCACATTTTGACATCAGATAGAGAAGATTGATTTGCCTTAGACGAAGATGTTGACGCATCGTTGGATGATGAGCAGCGCGAGGCGTTTGTGGAATTTTGTGAGTACACAATGCAGCCGGAATGGTATGTTCCCGATATGGACGGATTTGACGAGCCAGAATCCGGGGATCTTTTGCATGTCTCACATGGACTTGAAAAAGGCTCGGTGTATAACAGTAAATCCGATTAAAAAAATGCAGTCGGGATGTACCATTTGGAGAATCAGGTTGAATATCGGGTCTAATATTCCGATAAGCACAGGTGGAATGTCAAATGCAACCACGACGGGTGTCGATTCGTACTTCATTCATCTGTGAAGCACGGGATCTGGAAAATCTCCAAGGCCGTAATGCCGCACAGTTGTGAACATGACTTAAACACCCGCGCATCCCGCAGAATCTCAGCCTGAAAGTCACAAGAAAAGTGAAACGTCATGCTATGTACAAGGCGTATGGCGATCCGAAGCAGTCATTTTGCTTGCTCCCACTGTATTTGCAAGAGTTGGTGGATGCCAATCCTAGAACTTACACTGCATTGGAAACACACTCGTCCGGTAAATTCAAGTTCGTGTTTTTTGCCTTGGCTGCATCAATCATTGGATTTCGAAATTACGGTCGTCCTGTTATAGTTGTTGACGGTTGTCAGTTGAAAGGCTCATATAGAGGTATTGGCTTTGTTGCGGTGACAAAAGATGGGAACGACCAAATTTTCCCCCTTGCAGTTGGAATTGGAAACATCGAGAATGATGAGTCATGGTCTTGGTTCATAAAGCATGTTAAGGAAGCATTCGGATGCCCAAACGACCTACTCATCGTTTCTGATTAACACGCAAGCATAAATAATGCAATACATGAGAACTTCCCTGAGGCCACACATGGACTATGTTGTTACCATATTAGGCAACATTTGGCCAAACATGGGTTAAATACCTCGTCACCCATTGCACAATCCCTTCAAGAAATTCTTCAATCTTCTTGCCAAATTTCCAATCACCAAAACTTGTTAAAAGCCAATGCTTTTTTTGTACACAATTCACCTTAAAGACATGTTCGAATTTTATTAAAACGAAAGACTTGAAAAAAAATTCAACATTTAATCGTATTAATCGAACGACTTGTACAAAAAAAAAATTTACCAATCGACTTCAAGGTTTGAAAGAAAGAAGAAGAAAGAAGATTTTTGAGGAAGGAGGCGCCAAAATAACAAGATTCTTTGTCAAATAGTGCTAGGGTTTACATTTGGTTTGGGGTCAAAATGTAATAAAATTTCTTTTTTCATGGGGTCAAACTGAAAAATAAAAAAATTGGTTCTTGCAAATTAATGGCTGATTTTAATGTGTTTCTATTTTATTTACATTTGTCATTTAAGTAATGTATTTTATACAATTAATCGAACCACTATGAATTGACATAGTGGTTCGATCACTTTGGAAAAAATTGGTTTTTTATACTAGTGATCGAACCACTATGAATTTGACATAGTGGTTCGATCACTTTGGAAAAAAATGGTTTTTTACACTAGTGATCGAACCACAATGAATTTGACATAGTGGTTCGATCACTTTGGAAAAAAATAGTTTTTCACATTAGTGATCGAACCACAATGAATTTGACATAGTGGTTCGATCACTTTGGAAAAAAATGGTTTTTTACACTAGTGATCGAACCACTATGAATTTGACATAGTGGTTCGATCACTTTGGAAAAAAAATGGGTTTTTACACTAGTGATCGAACCACTATGAATTTGACATAGTGGTTCGATCACTTTGGAAAAAAATGGGCTTTCACACTAGTGATTGAACCACTATGAATTTGACATAGTGGTTTGATCACTTTGGAAAAAAATGGTTTTTCACACTAGTGATCGAACCACTATGAATTTGACATAGTGGTTCGATCACTTTGGAAAAAAATGGTTTTTTATACTAGTGATCGAACCACTATGTCAAATTCATAGTGGTTCGATCACTTTGGAAAAAATGGTTTTTTACACTAGTGATCGAACCACTATGAATTTGACATAGTGGTTCGATCACTTTGGAAAAATTTAGGTTTTTACACTATTAATTGAACCACTCGAACCACCTAAATTGTATTCAGTAATTCTATTAAATTAAGTATAAATTATTGTGCTTCGATTAACATATTATAGTGGTTCTCGTACTAATTAATCGAACCATTATAAATTATATAAATTACTAATTATATAAATTATTGTTAGATAAAACAATTGTTAAATAAGTATAAATAAAATTGAATATATCATCAAGCCGTCATTACTTAATGATTTCTCCATGACCGAGTCAAAATAGTGTAGAAAATGTAACTTTCTTATATTTTGTGGTAAAAAAGTACTTTTGTTATATTCAATGTTAGAAAAGTCAATTGCTTAAAAAAATTTGTGTAATTTCGGCTAGACTCTCTTTTATATAATATATACTAGTGAAAATTAAATTCACCAAAGTGTATAGAAACATGCACTTAAAATTCAGCTAGAGACAATTATAGAAAGGTCATTTAAGTAATACAACCTAGCAGTCCAGAAACCCTAACAGTACACAAATTAACACTACTTTAATGAAATCGTTGATATAGTTTAGCGGAATCCTGTGTAATTGGAGAGCACTGCAGAGAAGCTACACGGGAGAGGAACAACTAAAGCGCAAACGCCAGGTGGCTGCCCTTGGTGATGACGTGTCGTGAATCCTATAGCCTCCCTATTTATAGTCTTCGTTCTTATCCGCTTCCCTCCTCTCTCTCTCTACATTCTCTCTCCCAGCCTACACATACAGAGTTTTACACATCTCACACACTGACTCACCCTTTCAATTGTAAGCATACTCGCAATCTAGTGTGTTTCTGCGTGTTGGAGATCGGAGCACGATTGATTGCTTCTTCACTCGCTTTCTCCTCTATTGGCTCGAGATCCGAGCCAATAACGGAGGAACTGTTGTGCACTGTAAGCAGGTATGAGAAACATATGAGATTTGGAAATGAGTGTATGATGATTTCAATGAATGCAGAAATTTGATGTAACTAAGTGTGTTTTGATGTTTTTGGTTTGGATAGGGTTCTGTTGCGAAGAGGAGAAAAAATGGCTGGCAGCGAAGGGTTTCTGACGGAGCAGCAGAGGATGAGGTTGCACATAGCATCTCAAAATGCGGAGGTGATGTCATCTTTGTCGCTGGCTTCGTCACCTAAATCTCCTGGCCCGAAGTCTCCGCGTCAGAGTTCTCTGCTATTCGAGCATCATAATAACAAGGCCGCAGGCGGTGGGCACCCTGCTGCGGGTGGTGGCGCCCGGCATGTGCGTCGCTCGCATTCTGGAAAACTTGGCAGAGCTAAGAAGGGTAAGATTCCGATTATTCAATATAATGTTGTTAAGATTGGTGTAATATGTTGTTATTGATTGGGATTTCTCACAGGATTATGCCTTTTATAGTTGAGATCAGGGAATTCTATAGAAGTCGTATAACTTTATGATTTGTTAAAGATTGAAGTATGAACTTGAAAATTATTTGATCAATTATGATGTGTGAGCTGCCAAATTACAGTGGAGCTATTTATTTTATCCGATATACCTGATGGATCTCTTATTTTACATGGTGACACATAGTACTTAGGATTTGGTAGAAATCCTTACCTCTAGAATCCATTTTTAGTACTTGTTAGTATGCAGATCATGCATAGGTGTTTCCTGGAGAATGGAACTTCACTACATAAGAGCTTCTTAATGCAGACTTAATATACTTGCTATTTTTGTTTCTTGTATTGGCGTGTAAATTCATATTAGATGCTAATCTGTTTCACTAACGAGAGAGCTATCATGTCGTTAGAAAAAAAATATTTTCAGTTGCTATATCTGCTCATTTAGTTCCTACTTGTTCTGTCTAATTTTGATCAGTTTGTGAGGAACAACTAGCAAGATAATTCTGCTGATTTGTTATACTTAACAGGTTTTACTCATATATAACATAATAAACTATTTAATGCTGTTAATCAGAATATTCCTAACATCCTGAACTTCTGATCTGTTGAATTATTAAAAAAACAAAAGAACATATCAACCTTTGTAGTAACTCTCAGAGTCTCAATAAATTTTATCTTCGCAATGTTGTAAAGACCATGTACCAACTATAAGTCAGCCTATTACTATATAATGGTTGGCCAACTTCTTGATATTAGTTCTACCCTATTCTGTATCATATACGCCTATATGTAACCCATATCAACATGGTTTTAGTATGTTATGTTAGTTCTATCCTATTACTAGTTATTTTTAGGTGTTAGCGATCCCAGACTGCTGGTGGAAGGAGCTCTGGAGAGATCATAATGAGATGCTTGTATAATTGTATTAGTCCATTCTTTTGTTTCTAGCTTGAGGATATGCTTCTGGAGTTCTAATCTGGAAATTTCTGGCTTAGTGGTTTTTGATCAATTTATATGATTTGTTTGACTGATTCTGGTAATAGATGGCGGTGGAGGAAAAGGCACTTGGGGAAAACTACTTGACACCGATGGTGAATCCTTTCTAGACCATAAGGATCCCAACTATGACAGCGGGGAGGTGATGTCTAATTTGTTTCTTTCAGTTGATTTTGATTCTACTTTCTGGATCATTATATTTCTATGATTTTCATTTTAAGTCTAATAATTTGTTCCGTTTGGTCTGAACAGGAGCCTTATGAGCTTGTTGGATCAACTGTCTCTGATCCTTTGGATGAATACAAAAAAGCTGTAGTATCCATTGTAGAGGAGTATTTCAGCACAGGCGACGTAAAAGTGGCTGCTTCTGATCTTAGAGAACTAGGATCAAGTGAGTATCATCCCTACTTTATCAAACGCCTGGTTTCCATGGCCATGGACAGACATGATAAAGAGAAGGAGATGGCTTCTGTTTTGTTCTCAGCCTTATATGTTGATGTTATCAAACCTGCCCAGATTAGTCAAGGGTTTTTCATGCTGCTTGAATCAGCTGATGACCTGGCTGTTGACATATTGGATGCTGTTGATGTCCTTGCTTTATTTATTGCTCGAGCAGTGGTTGATGATATTCTGCCCCCTGTTTTCATCACCAGAGCTAAAAAGTTACTTTCTGAAGCCTCTAAGGGATTTGAGGTACTACAAACTGCTGAGAAGAGCTATCTCTCAGCACCACATCATGCGGAACTTGTGGAAAGACGATGGGGTGGAAGTACACACCTCACTGTTGATGAGGGTAAGAAAAAGATTGCTGACCTTTTAAGAGAGTATGTTGAGAGTGGAGATACTTCTGAAGCCTGTAGATGTATTAGACAGTTAGGCGTTCCTTTCTTCCATCATGAGGTTGTGAAGAGAGCTTTAGTTATAGCAATGGAGCTGCAAACCGCAAAACCACTCACCCTGAAGCTGCTGAAGCAAGCAGCAGATGAGGGCCTAATTAGTTCAAGTCAAATGATGAAAGGTTTTGTTCGATTTTCTGAGAGTCTTGATGATCTTGCCCTGGACATTCCTTCTGCAAAAGATACATTTGAGTCCCTTGTTCCTCAAGCTATCTCTGAAGGATGGCTTGATGCCTCTTATTTAAAATCTTCGGAGGATGGATTGAAACAAGACAAAAATGATGCCAAATTGAGACGCTACAAAGAAGAAGTGGTTTCCATTATTCATGAATACTTCTTGTCAGATGACATTCCTGAACTCATTCGAAGTCTAGAAGATTTAGCTGTCCCTGAATATAACCCAATTTTTATCAAGAAACTCATCACCTTGGCCATGGACAGGAAAAACAGGGAGAAGGAAATGGCATCTGTTCTACTTTCTGCATTACATATAGAGATCTTTTCAACGGAAGACATAGTCAATGGTTTTATTATGCTGTTGGAATCTGCAGAAGACACAGCACTGGATGTTCTAGATGCTTCAAATGAACTTGCTTTTTTCCTTGCAAGAGCTGTTATAGATGATGTCCTCGTTCCTCAAAATCTGCAAGAGATTGCATGCAATCTACCTCCAAAATCGAGTGGTAGTGAAACAGTCTGCATGGCCCGAACTCTTATAGCAGCACGGCATGGTGGGGAGAGGATCCTAAGATGCTGGGGAGGTGGTACTGGGTGGGCTGTGGAGGATGCAAAAGACAAGATCCAGAAGCTTCTAGAAGAATATGAAAGCAGTGGAGTCGTTAGTGAAGCTTGCCAATGTATTCGTGATCTGGGAATGCCGTTCTTCAATCATGAGGTGGTGAAGAGAGCTTTAGTAATGGCAATGGAGAAGAAAAACGACATGATGCTGGTTTTGTTGCAAGAATGCTTCGGTGAGGGGTTGATAACCATCAATCAGATGACGAAAGGTTTCAACCGGATCAAAGATGGGCTCGATGATCTTGCTCTCGACATTCCAAACGCAAAAGAGAAGTTCGATTCGTATGTGGAGCATGCGAGGCAACCTGGCTGGCTCTTGCCTTCAATTGTCTAGATTCTTGTTTCTCCCTCTTCTGATCATTCGATGCTTTGTTGATTTTTTCTGCTCAGATCAGAATGGGATGATGTTTCATCTTTTTTTATCACTTTCTCCATAAATGATTCTATTCGTAAAAAGAATGAGTTTGAGCCTCGCCTCTGTTTCTTCACTTTGTATATATCACTAATGACTAAACACTCAAGAATGATTTTGTTATATCACTATGTGGACTTGCAGTAATTGGAAAAAAGGAACAAAGTTTGTTTAATAGTTTGTGCTTTACAAGTATTATCATGTACACGTGTCACACAAGGTTTCATGTACACGTGTCACATATTTAAATGGTAAAACAAGAAGTGAAACAAAAGATTTGAGCCAGTCATCATCACACACAAAAAAAAAAAAAAAACATACAAATTATTAGTTGCATGCACAAAAGATCCAGGATCCATGCAAAGATGAAAACAGATGTTAACAGATTACCCATCTCTCTCAAACCATTCATCCTCGCCCTCATTCTCTCTCTATCCTTCTTAGCCTTTCTCTCTCTTCAAACACCACTCCACGCCCTCAAGAAAACGACCACCCCGGATGAACTCCCCCCGGATCTCAAGATCCGACCCGGATACTCCTCCTACGATGCATACATCCAGCGCCAGCTCAACAAAACCCTCAATCCGAAGCTCCGAGAAATATGGATGACCCGTGATTGGGATCGAAAAGTGAGAGTTTTCGCCAGTTTCTTCCAAAGTTTGAAGCAAAGAAATCTCCTTTCAAACGGGTCCAAATCGCTTTGCATTGGAGCCCGGGTCGGGCAAGAAGTGGCCGCTTTGAAACAGGTGGGAGTTAACGATTCTGTGGGCATTGATCTGGTGCCCTACCCTCCACTGGTCTTAAAGGGTGACTTCCATCACCACCCCTTCCATGATGCCACCTTCGATTTCGAGTTCTCGAACGTGTTTGACCACGCGCTCTATCCGTGGAGATTTGTGGGGGAGATCCAACGGACACTGAAGCGAGGTGGAGTCTGTGTGCTACACGTGTCGCTGTTGCGACGGGCCGATAAATATTCAGCAAATGATTTGTATAGTGTGGAGCCATTGAAGAAATTGTTCAACAATTCGGTGCTTGTTGAGGTTAGGAGCGTCGATGGATTTGGTTTGGATACTGAGGTTGTTTTCAGAAAAATATCATAAATCATACATATTTTGACTTATCATTTTCATTTTCTTTTTATAAACTCATAATGTTACTCTTTATTAATTATTTCCATTGAGAAGATCAATTATCTCAATGCACCTAAAGCTGAATGAATCATTGAGTCTTTCTTATTTGTTGAATTTACTTATATATTCACTCAGCATTTGAGCAGTAGTAAGATAAACAACTCTAGTTGATCATGTCATGTGTTTTTTTATCCCTGTCCCTGTACCTATCAGATGAGTCAATCATGATCCATAATAATAAAATAGAGATAAACATATGAAATGAGTATGAGTTGTGGAGGTGTCGTATATTTAAATCTTTACAGAAATATTAGGGTAAATTGAAGTTCAAATTTGTGATGAGATTTTCTTTAAGTTACAAAATTTATAATTAATAAGAGTAGGACTTATGTACCCCATCCATGCTCCTGACACGATCCAACCCGGTTATCAAAAATTATATAATTTTTTTTCCCTCTCTTCTTCCTTCCTTACGCAGCAGCAGCAACGCTCATTCTCCTCTGCAATCTCAAAGACAACGATTTTTAACCGTTGTCGTAAATATCAAAGACAACGCCCTGACAACAGATATTAACCGTTGTTGTAGGCACCTAAGACAACGGTTTAAAACCGTTGTCCCACCGTTGACGTTGACCCTACAACAACGGTTTTTATCCGATGTTGTAGACACTTAAGACAACAATTTGAAACCGTTGTCCCGCCATTGTCGTAGACCCTACAACATCGATTTTTAACAGATGTCGTAGGTACTTAAGACAGCGGTTTTAAACCATTGTCCCGCCGTTGTCGTAGACCCTACAACAACGGTTTTTAACTGTTGTCGTCCACACTGGTGACATGTCATGTTACGACAACGGTCTAAATTCATTTAAAACCATTGTCTTTTTAGCGTTGTCTTTTACATTTGCATTTTATAATTATTATATATTAGTTGATATTCAAAATATACAAAAATCAAAATTCAACAAAATATTCAAAACATACAAAATCAAAATATAGTCATATCAAATTTAAATATTCATCTAATAGTTCATACAACAAATATTCATTGTAAATCCATTAATCACAATGGTAAAGCCAAAAGTAAATCCAAAGCATCCTAATTTCACTAGCAAAATGACAATACTTCATCCAAAAACATCAAGAATCATTCACATGTAATGGATTACAATAGAGTCATGAATCCATCATGTTTCATCTTTCTCACAAATGAAATTTCAGCAGCCATGGCTACAAATATGATCTCCAAGAATCACCGAAGATCCCCAACGAATCAAATCCTACAATGTTTTTCTCTCCACCGTTATCTGTACATCATATTCACGAAAAACCAACAATCTAGTCACAAAAAAATAGAATCATTTGAAAAAATGCAAATCATCAGATGACCAACAATGGAAGCAACATAGTCAAATCATGAACTTAGAATTCTACTTCCTCAACAATGGGAGCAATCTGACTTTACATAAACAAAACCACAAGTATCAACAGCAAGGGCAAAACCATCATTGTGATCAATCCTCACTATCAAATCAATAATCTAGTATGTCATAAATCTTGATTATTCGAGAATGAAGTGATTCACATATCATCAAATTGAACTTTCAACTTTAATAAAGTAAAATTCAACATTATGGACACATCATAAACAAATATGGGATCTCATATTTCACAAAACACTTATTAAAACCGGTCACAATATTCATTATGTATTACTTAATATTCATATATGTTCTTGAACATGTTCCGCCCACTCCTTGCACACTTAAAGAATCAATAGAAGACATAAAGATTTAGGATTTAGCATACTAGGCTTACAACTGAAATTCATAGTGAAGATATCGTTTTCATGTAGTAAAATGGCCAAAAATAAGCCAGCTTCATTTATTACAAGACAAACATCATCCAGATAAAGTAACATCCTGTTTAATATAAAAGAAAACATAGACTAAATATAAAATTATGAAGTCGGAATCATTTCCCAAAATCAACAAGTTGCTACAAACATGCAGTCCATTAATAAAAATAGATATATGACAATGCATTTGCATAACAAACCAATCGAGAAAATCAAAGGAAAGCAAGAAAATGAGATCGGGTTCTCCAGCCTTATATTTATTTACTTTTGAAAGTCCTACGTGGATCTGCAAAAACAAAAATAAAGTTGTCCCAATCAAAGTACACGGTGTTGTCGGCGGTGTCGACAACACCAGCGTAACACACAGCGGAAAAATAGATCGAATTAAAAGTTGCAGAACACAAACGATATATCCACGAGTATACAAATACTCGTGGAATGCCTTCAGGGCGAAAACTCCTTTATTGATTTGTGTATGTATACAAAGGAGAAAGAAAGATCTCTAAAAGAGACTCTTTCGAACAAACGACTCAATACGTCCTATGAAATGAATATGAAACCTAGGGACGTATACAAACTATCTCAGTTGAACACTCCGAAGAACACCTATACTAAAAGTCAAGAGTATGCAAACTCTATGACACACAAGAAAACGATGTTGCCTACGGTGTGAACAACATAACTCTTAACACCAGTGTACTGCCTATACTAGACTGCTTTAGCTCTCGATTCTGTGTCTTCTTGATCTTCAGCAGCCTCACCTATTTATAGACCTTGAAGTACACTTGGTGTAGACTCCACTTCCCATGATCTTGGAGTGCTCCATGATCTCCATGACTCCATAACTCACGTGCAACATGGGAGTGGACTTGTTCTTGACATCTTCAACCTTGCTTCATGATCTTCATCTTGACTTCTTCAACTATGGATCTTGTTCTCTTCTCTCAACCCCACGTTCTGCAAACTCACGTTCTCCTCTCTCTTAAGATCACGTATGCTTCTTATATATATATATCTCTTGGATACACTTTTGAATCCTATCAAAAAGAACACACAACAATTTCCTAAAACTTAGGAAGATTTGTTAGACATGCTTTGAGATTCAAATTTATACAACACGTGATTTTACCAAGTCAAATCTTGAGTGAGAGAATCAAATCCTTTTCCAAATCTTTTCAAATAAAATTATCCAATTTAAAACCTAATTAAAATCTAATTTGATTTTAGGATAATATTGAAAAAGAGAAATTATTATTGTTGGAAAATCCAACATTAACAATCTCCCCCTATTTTTCTTTTTCAGCTCAAAACCTAAATCAAATAGATTTTCTCCCCCTCAATTCGATTTTCTCCCCCTTAATTAAAACTCCCCCTCAAACCTGCAAAACATCAATCATCAAGACTAAAAAAACAGTGATATAAGAATTTAAACAAGCAAACACAATCACCATTAATTAATCAAGAACAAATATGCAAAGACTAATGTTTTAACAAGCCAAACTAAAAATAAACAGAAACTAAAAAATATCCAATACTCCAAATAACAAAAGAAAATAACTCCAGCAACAATCTCCTAACATCTTCAATCTTCATCTTCACCTTCACCTTCGACTTCGGCCCCTTCACCATCTACTCCCCCTTTTTGAGCTGAAATAAGGACATCTAGATTGTCCCTGATTCGGATCAGTCCATCAATGTGCTCAGAGAGAGATCGGCGTTGAGAAGTCAACTGCGCAAGAAGAGAGGCGCCAGTGTTGCGGCTGGTGTTGCCAACATGAGGGGCAACACCAGGAGCGAGTGGTAGATCACAGACGCGATTCCCTTGAAGAAGGGCCTTGGCTATGGTGAGTGGTGGCTGAGGAGGGACAAGGCTCTCAAATGTGGACAATGTAAGGCCTTGGAAGCGTAGGACAGCTGAGATTAAAGAAGGATAGATCAAGTAGGTCGAGGAGGAGGAAAATTTTTCAGCGAACCGACTAAGGTTTTGCAAAATTAACCTCCCAAAATTGAAGGGAACCCTCAGCACTATCCTATAGAGCAAGTTAGCTTGCTCCTCAGTGACCACAGTAGAATTGGAAGATGGAAGCCAATTGTGTACACAAACTTTGTGTAACACAGCATAAAGAGAAGTAAGAGAAGAAGCAGGAAATTTTCTAGACCATGCCAAAACTTTCCCCCCTGTTATAACCGAAGCAACAACATCTAGACAGGGCAGAGACGCATCCTCAACCACATCAGGAAGCTCAAACACAGCATTGACATCTTTAGAGAGAAAGGAATAGGCACAACCCCTAACATACACTACCCCAAAGTGAGCATGACCCGGATCAACCAAGTGCTTATGCAAATTACCAAAAAATTCATACACAAGTGTAGGGCAGTAAGAGGGAATATTTGTGACACAATGCAGTAAACTTCTAGATTTGAGGAAGTCAACTAGACCTAATCTAGAGAAAGACTCAACATGCAAGGAACGCTCGGAAAGGAAGGGTTTTTGGTATAAAGAGTTCCATACACTCGAAGAGGGCCGAGTATAAAAGGTAGTGGAGTAAGCTTTTGAAACCTGTATTGGGGAGCCCTGAGGCTGGACAACAGGGATGGCATCATCGTCCTCGGCAGGGGAGGAAGGAGAATCGGCAGGAGCTTTCCCTTTTGCCGAGGGTGTTGCCCTGGTGTTGGCAACACCTGTCTTGACACCAGATGATTTTAGCTTCAGCATCACCTCAGAGAGGGTGTTCTCCAATTCCTCATCGGTCTCGGAGGCAGCAGTGGGGGCAAAATCCTTGTCGGATTCATCATCAAGTTCCATCGAACTCGAAGACTTGGCGGACGCCGGAGCTGGAATCTCCGATTCAGAAACTGCCGGAGCAGGATTTTCAGTTTCAGTCTCAGAAGCGGCCGGAGCAGGGCAAGTAGAGGGGACAGGCCTCTTCCTCTTCTTGACCACGAACTCAGGGGTTACCTTCCCTGAAGCACGCAGACGCTGGGAGCGTCGCTGCCGTTCGTTCAAGGGACGATTGGAGGGTTCGAACTCCTCCACATCGACGGGGTCAGAGGCGACGCCCGATTGGCCTTTGGTTGGTTGGGATGAAGGGCCTTCACCCTTAGCACCCTTGGCCTTGGCCTTCGCACTCTTGGCCTTGGCCTTTGAAGCAGTGCGAACGGAAGGAGTTGGAGAAGCAGCGGGTGGTGTTGCGCTGGTGTCAGCCACATCGGCCGATGACACCGCAGTAGTGGGTGGAGCAAGCAGCGCAGGATACGACTGCTTGAGCTTCTCCATGAATTCAAGGACAGCAGGGGGAATGGAAGAATCAGCCATTGGAGAGGATTTTGAGAAGAAAAGGAATTAGGGCTTTTGGAATTTGGGGAAGAAAGGGGATCGACTTCAATGGAGAGAGAATGTAAGAGTAGAAGAGAGAGAGAGAGAGAGTGCAAAAAGTGTGAAGTGGAAGAGACTCACGCCTGATTTCAGTATTTAAACAAATAT
This sequence comes from Scutellaria baicalensis, assembly GCA_005771605.1. Classification (NCBI taxonomy): domain Eukaryota; kingdom Viridiplantae; phylum Streptophyta; class Magnoliopsida; order Lamiales; family Lamiaceae; genus Scutellaria; species Scutellaria baicalensis. Next base: position 4,684,103 of record CM016724.1, read on the forward strand.
TTGAGCCTTTTCAAATTTTTAGATAAAATCAAGAGATTTTGAATAGATATGAATTGAAGATTAAAATCTCAACAATTTTGCACAAAATTAGGGATCAGAAAATTCGAATTTTAAATTTGAAATTAAGTCATCCAAAAATCAGATATATCCACTAAATATAATTAGGATTAAATGCAGATACCTAGGGATGCATAAAATTCAAATCCCACAAAAATCGCACACAATGTAACTGACTGGTGTTGTCCCTGATGTTACGTAACACTGCGATGACACCATAGAAAATTTTGGCTCTAGAAAAATTTTTTCTTTTGTGCACACGAAATTAAATTCACACATGCCTAATCTCAACCAACCTTTTGAAAAGAGAGCACTGTCGTAGCGAGCGCCATGCTTCTAGTTACTCGGTTGTGAGATCAAGTTCTTTTCGATTTGGTTGTGGTATCTCCTACACCTTTTGACAAGGAAGCATCGTCGCAGCGAACGCTGTGCCCCGAGTTACTCAGTGAGGTCACACAACACATTTAAGCATAGTCACTAGGCTACCTGAAAAGCATCGTCGTAGCGAGCGTCGTGCTCCAAGTGCTTCGTGACTTATATCAATATTTCGAACAAAGGTGCACTTATATTATGAGCCATTAACAAAATAGGTGTCCAAGCAAGTGTTTTCACCTAAGAAACACACTGGTTAGATACAAACAAGCATACATATGCCTAGAAAGCCTAAAAATAAAAAATTTATTCTAAGGGTGTTAAGAGTGGTGTGAGCAACATGAACGGTAACACCCGCAAAACAGCATGCACATTCAAACAATGCACAATCCGAGAGACTTCTTTAAGGAAGAAAATCTCTCTAAATCTAAGGCTTTTGTAAATATATCTGCTATTTGGTTTTCAGTGGATACATAATCAAGTTGGATTAACCCTTTCTCAACTAAATCTCGAATGAAGTGATGCCTAATATCTATGTGTTTAGTTCGAGAATGTTGAACTGGATTTTTGGAAATATTAATTGCACTCGAATTATCACAAAATAGGCTCAAAGATTCATTTTCAAAACCATAATCATCAAGCATTTGTTTCAACCACACAAGTTGAGTACACGCACTCCCGGCGGCCACATATTCGGATTCGGCGGTGGATAAAGAAACACAGTTTTGTTTTCTACTATGCCAAGATACTAAGTTATTGCCTAAGTAGAAACAACCACCACTAGTACTCTTCCTATCATCTACATCTCCAGCCCAATCAGAATCACTAAACCCCACCAAATTAAGATTAGTGTCCTTAGTATACCAAATACCTAAATCTATCGAACCGGAAACATACCTTATGATACGCTTCACTGCTTGAAGATGCGAGACTTTAGGGTCAGATTGGTAACGTGCACAAACACCAACACTATACATTATATCCGGGCGGCTAGCGGTCAAGTAGAGCAAACTGCCGATCATCGATCTATAGAGGGTGTTGTCAACACCATCGGCAACACTGTCTTTCGACAGCTTTTGAGTCAAACCCATAGGGGTTCTCATAGGCTTAGAATTTTCTAAACCAAAGCGAGATACCAAATTTTTGGCATACTTGCTTTGAGAAACGAAAATTCCTTCCTTTAATTGCTTAACCTGCAAACCTAGAAAGTAAGTTAGCTCTCCAATCATGCTCATTTCGAAGGTAGATGACATAGCATGCACAAAATCATCAAGATCGCTTTGACAAGTAGATCCAAATACAATGTCATCAACATAAATTTGAGCTATCATGCAATTACGATCAGTTCTCTTAACAAAGAGAGTACGATCGGCCATGCCTCGAATGAATCCAAACTCAAGTAAGAAAGTGGTCAATCGACCATACCAAGCTCTAGGAGCTTGTTTTAATCCATACAATGCCTTCTTGAGTTTGTAGACATAATGAGGTTGATAAGGATCTTCAAAACCTTTTGGTTGTTCAACAAACACTTCCTTATCTAAAAACCCATTCAAAAATGCTCCTTTTACATCCATTTGATAAAGGGTAATTTTCAAATAACAAGCAATTGCAAGAACTAACCTAATCGATTCAATACGAGCAACGGGTGCGAAGGTCTCATCATAATCGATGCCTTCGACTTGTGTGTACCCTTGTGCTACAAGTCGTGCTTTGTTTCTTACAATGTTCCCCGACTCATCCGATTTATTTTTAAAAATCCATTTAGTTCCAATCACATTAGTATCGGATGGTCTAGGAACAAGAAACCAAACATCATTTCTAGTAAATTGTTCAAGTTCTTCTTGCATTGCTTGTATCCAAAAATTATCTTTTAAAGCTTCAGAGACATTTTTGGGTTCAATTGGAGAGATAAAACAGTAGAATTTTACCTCTGAAAATGTGGTTGACATACACACATGTCTTACCATTTCCTTGTAATTCACGGGGTCTTTTCTACGAGTTCGAACACCATCGTTCACTCCCCCTATCACCTGTGTGGTAGGGTGATTTTTTCTGATACGAGCAGGTGGATCTCTTCGAACTTGATCAGGTAGATCATCATCACTTTCATCGGATTCAGGTTCTACCGATGTTGTCACTGGTGTTGCCGCTGGTGTTGCCTCTGGTGTCACAACACTGGGGGCAACATCAGTATTTCCAGTTTCATGAATAACTGGAATTTCAACTAGATCAGTCACGGCATCTTCATAAGATTTACCTGTAAGATCAGAGAAGTCATCAAACACAATATTAACAGATTCTTGAATAGTCCTAGATCTTAAGTTAAAGACTCGATAAGCATGACTATTCAAAGAATATCCAAGAAACACGGCTTTGTCACTTTTTGCATCAAACTTAGCAAGATTATCTCTATCATTCAAAATGTAGCAAAGACACCCAAAAACATGAAAATGTTTAAGATTAGGCTTTTTCCCTTTCAAAATTTCGTAAGGGGTCATTTTGCTACCCGGTCTTAAAAAGACTCGATTACCAATATAGCAAGCCGTGTTCAATGCTTCAGTCCAAAAACGTCGTGAGAGGTTCTTAGAACTGAGCATGACACGAGCCATTTCTTGCAAAGTTCGATTTTTCCTTTCCGCAACTCCGTTTTGTTGAGGAGTTTTAGGAGCCGAAAATTGGTGTTCAATGCCTTTCTTTTCACAAAAATCAGCAAACAATTTGTTTTCAAATTCCTTACCATGGTCAGACCTAATGCTCAAAATTTTAGAAGAAAATGAGGTCTTAATCCTAGTGTACAAAATCTTGAATTGAGAAAACGTATCCGATTTTTCACGTAAAAAGAAAATCCAAGTATATCGGGAAAAATCATCAACAATCACATAGGAATACCTCTTTCCTCCAAGACTTTCAACTTCAACTGGTCCCATTAAATCCATGTGTAAAAGTCGAAAACAATGAACAGTACCTTGGTGTTGTCCGTGGTGTGATGTAACACTGTGGGGAACACGGGTCTGTTTACCTTTAAGGCAGTCTCCACACACTATCTTACCATTGTGATTGAGGCTTGGCAGTCCTTGTACAGCCTCAAACTTCATCAACTTTTGGAGAGTCCGAAAATTCACATGGCCTAATTTTTGATGCCACAAAATCGTGTCATCAAACTTAGCCTTGTTACATGTGACATTTTCTCCAACAAGATAGCAATTGTCATGAGATCTTGTACCTGTCATGATACACATGTTAGACTTATCAAAAACTTCACAAGAATCCTTAGTAAATTTTACCTCAAGATTGTCATCACATAATTGACTTATGCTAATTAAATTAGCCATAAGACCATCTACTAAAAATACATTAGACAACCTGGGAAAACCTGGTAGATTAAGAGTTCATTTGCCAATGATTCTACCCTTAGCACCTCCTCCATAAGTAACGGATCCTTCGGTAATAGGCACAAAATTACACAAGTATTCTTTAGTGCCCGTCATGTGGCGTGAGCAACCACTATCAAAGTACCAAGAACCTGAAATGTTAGACTTAAGAGCAGTAAAAACAACTTGGCAAACTTGTGTAGTTTGTTTTGGAACCCAAACTTTCTGTCCAACAGTGGTGTTGCGGGCGGTGTTGCGTGACACCGGAGATAACACCAGATCATTTGCTCGATCATTTTTCAATTTTCGACAATATGGTCTTATATGTCCAGGTTGAAAACAGTAATGACAAACATATTTTCTTTTCCTACGACCTGAACTGTTGGATTTTATGGACTCTTTCGATTTTTCTTTCACAAAGTTGATCTTAGCATGTGAATCGACAAAAAGGTTTGGAAAAACATTATCAACAGTTTTACTTGATCCAATACCTGATTTTGTTGAATTACCTAATCCCATGATTTCACTTGCCTTGGTAGAACTTGAGTTCCATTTTGCAATTAAGGATTCCGTCTCTTCAAGCTTGAATTGCACCTTTCCAAGTTCTATGTCCTTCTTGGTGAGAGTGGTTTCCAGCTTTGCAACTGAGTTTTTCAGCACATCATTCTCCTTAGATAAAGCTTCCTTTTCCTTGGATATGGCTTCCTTTTCCTTGGAAACAATTTCGACTAGCTTGCATTGCTTTTTCCATTCCTTAAGCAAGGAGTTATAAAGACCATGAAGTTCTTCAATGGCTTCATCTTTATCTAAGTCATCTCCAGCAAGAGAATCTGTATCATCACAAACAACATTAAGGCAGGTTATGTTAGCAAAGTCAAACAGTTCATACCTCTGTGGTGTTGTCATCGGTGTTGTCTGCGGTGTCATGACACCGGTGTTGGCAACACCGTCGGTAACACCAGTAGCGATTTTTGCAAACAGGGCTGTGGAACTTTCAGTTTCAACTTCCTCATCATCCTTATCGTCACTCATGGATACCCAGTGATTTTTCAGACCATACTTCCTCAGGGTGTTAGCACACTCATTCGCATAATGACCCCAACCCGAACAAGCTCGACATTGGATGGTATCGAGATGTTTGGGATCATTCCATCCATGATCTGAAGATGTCTTCTTAGGCTGACGTTTGGACTGAGAGGATGATCCAGTTGGCTTCCATTGGGATCGATCATTGGATCGATTGAATGGTTCCTTCCCTTTCAAACGAGGCTTCTCCTTGTTGAACTTTCTCACCATGGTGTTGAATTTCTTCGTCAACATGGCTACATTCTGCCCCTCGGTGACTTCCTCCAATGATTCATCATCTTCTCCAGATTCTTCATTGTCTTGAGCTTGCAAGGCTATGGTTTTAGTCTTGTAGCCCGCTTCCATTTGGCTTTGAAGGTTGAGCTCAAAGGTTTGAAGAATACTTTGAAGTGTATCAAAGTCCATTATCGAAAGATTGTGGACCTCCTCAATGGCGAATACCTTGATGTTGAACCTTGGTGGCAGCGTTCGAATGGCCTTAGACACGAGTTGTTTGCGTCCAATTGGTTCTTCAAGCATTTGGGCTTGATTCGAGATGTCCCGGAGCCTCTCAAAGTAGGTTCCAATGTCTTCATTCTCCTCCATGCGCATATTCTCGAACTTGGACATAATCAGCCGCAACCGAGCCTCACGAACACACTTTGCACCTTCAAAATGCTTTTGGAGAGTATCCCAAGCATCCTTGGCATGGGCAGCATTTTGGATCAATCGAAACACCTTGTAGTCCACCGTTTCGAAAATGACATTGATGGCCTTTTCATTGAAGTTGGCATTGTGGATTTCATCGATTGTCCACTCGGTTTGAGGTTTGAGAACCATTTCACCATGGACTTCCTTCATAGGAGCATTGTAACCTTCCAAAACGGCAGTCCAAGCACGTGCATCAATGGACTTGATCTTCGATCGAACACGAATCTTCCAATAGGCATAGTTGGAGCCATCCAAAATTGGAAGGCGTCCAAAGTTTGGATTGCAATAGTCCGCGTCCTGCATGGCTAGATCCACCACTTAGTATGTCAAGTGATGGCTTTGATACCACGTGAAAGTCCTACGTGGATCTGCAAAAACAAAAATAAAGTTGTCCCAATCAAAGTACACAGTGTTGTCGGCGGTGTCGACAACACCAGCGTAACACACAGCGGAAAAATAGATCGAATTAAAAGTTGCAGAACACAAACGATATATCCACGAGTATACAAATACTCGTGGAATGCCTTCAGGACGAAAACTCCTTTATTGATTTGTGTATGTATACAAAGGAGAAAGAAAGATCTCTAAAAGAGACTCTTTCGAACAAACGACTCAATACGTCCTATGAAATGAATATGAAACCTAGGGACGTATACAAACTATCTCAGTTGAACACTCCGAAGAACACCTATACTAAAAGTCAAGAGTATGCAAACTCTATGACACACAAGAAAACGATGTTGCCTACGGTGTGAACAACATAACTCTTAACACCAGTGTACTGCCTATACTAGACTGCTTTAGCTCTCGATTCTGTGTCTTCTTGATCTTCAGCAGCCTCACCTATTTATAGACCTTGAAGTACACTTGGTGTAGACTCCACTTCCCATGATCTTGGAGTGCTCCATGATCTCCATGACTCCATAACTCACGTGCAACATGGGAGTGGACTTGTTCTTGACATCTTCAACCTTGCTTCATGATCTTCATCTTGACTTCTTCAACTATGGATCTTGTTCTCTTCTCTCAACCCCACATTCTGCAAACTCACGTTCTCCTCTCTCTTAAGATCACGTATGCTTCTTATATATATATCTCTTGGATACACTTTTGAATCCTATCAAAAAGAACACACAATAACTTCCTAAAACTTAGGAAGATTTGTTAGACATGCTTTGAGATTCAAATTTATACAACACGTGATTTTACCAAGTCAAATCTTGAGTGAAAGAATCAAATCCTTTTCCAAATCTTTTCAAATAAAATTATCCAATTTAAAACCTAATTAAAATCTAATTTGATTTTAGGATAATATTGAAAAAGAGAAATTATTATTGTTGGAAAATCCAAAATTAACAACTTTTAAGTTTGAAAAAAGTAGTATGTGGTTTTCAGGTAATATTCAGATAAACCTATCCATTTTCCAGCACCAAGACCATCACACTGAAGATATCTTGATGAATTGATCTTCCAGAAATTAAAAGCAATAGTTGCATTAACTACATTCATTACATATAGACTTCCAGAAAACATGCATACCTGGTGGTCAACCACTCGAGCACTCCCAGTGCAAAACCCTAGCCTCCTTCAGTGGCTAATGCATGTCCCATTTTCTCAATCTGCCAAAAATATCATAGAAAGAAGAATATACAAATTATACGCAAAGAAATTAGCATTGATGCAAGAAACTTTTCTAAATCCCTTTCTCTTTCCTGCTACACGTTCTTTTAGGGCTTCAAATTTACGTTCAGCCAAGTACTTCTTATGATCCTAATACAACTTGACAAGTAGAAAATAACTTCAGCTTTTGTATCAGAAAATTTTAAATGTAAGTCTTACATTTCACACTCCTGCAAATGAATAATTGACAACCTCTCAAATGAACAAGAAATGTTCACTATAGTTTCACATAACATTTCCATAAACTATCTCACCTGAAATTCTGAATCCATAAAATTGTCATCACTAATTTCCTAATTCAGTTGGACTGGATATCAACAAACATTGACCAGAAATACACTGAACACAACAACTAACATTCAAATTTGACGGTAAAATCTCCAAACCAGTCATTTTCATTCTCCTAATCAACAAAAATCCACACAAAATTCTTCGAGCAAACACTGGAAATCATATATACTGCATAACAGCAACTAGCATGAGCTGAATTGACTAAAATAAGAAACGCACATAGGGTTTAAACAAAAGTCATCTCCGTCGATGAATCGATGCTAAAAATTTGAGGAAAGGATTACAACATATCACTCACTTCGATGCCATACACATGTTCCTTGAAATCGTAGAACGTCCGGACCCGAAGACACGTGGCAGCCCAGAGTTGGGCCTCGGAGAAGGTCTCAGACACAGACAAGAAGGACCTATCAATTTTACTAGTCCTCGAAGGAGCCGCTACTTCATCAGTCGTTTGGTGGTCCGACAGTTGGCAACAGAAGCCGAGAGGGCGGAGGGTCCGGCGACGGCCAGAGAAAGAAGAGACATCGGCGGCAGCGGCGACTGCTTAGAGATGCGTGAGCGGAGGGAATGGGGGCGGAGAAGATGATGAAATTCGGATGGCCATCTCTCAAGTCTTCTCCACCACTCACCCAACTTAGATTATGTATTTCTCCAAAACTGAGGGAAACCATGAACTCTGAAACTCAAGTAAATGACTCAAATCATCAGGTTGAGAGATTCGTTTGGTAGGTTTTCGTTTGATTTAAAGAAATAGGGCAAACTAACCTGAAAACGACTTAATTTGGTGAGGAAACTACATCCTCAGACTAGTCTCGACTTCGATTGGTGGCTGGGCTTCAATAACTAGCTCCTCCTCCATGAGTATTAGGGACGAGAGAGAGAGAAGCGCAGTGACGCGGAGTGAGACGATGCAGTGACACGGCGAGTGAGAGAGACATGACGGTGCAACACGTGGAGAATGACAGAGGAGAGAGCGCACAGTGAGCGAGAGGGGAACGATGTAGCGACGCGGCGAGCGACGATGGTGTGTCATGAATATGAAGTCCAATTCCAATTCCTTGTATTTGAATTTCCGTTATTTCAGTTATAGGAGTTAGGGGAGAAGTCGCGTTTGTGTGCGTTTGTGAGCTAAGTAGGAACGGCACCGTTTTATTTTGTATTTCAAATGCTGTCGTTTAGGTAATTGTGCATGGGTATATATATGTAAACCCATGCATGCGATTGATAACAGAATTTTAGATATTTTTCCTCTCCAATCTTAGATCTCTTTTTTCTCTCTTCATCACACAATACGCGTTCTGACATTTGGCCTCAGAGCTAGCTACGCGACCTCTGTATCCATGGCTGGGAAGAATCACACTCAATGCATCGATGCACTCGAGTCACAAGTCACTGAATTGTTGGTTGGACAAGCAGCGGTGTTACAAGCTCAGTCTCAAGTGGAAGCACGACTGGAATCGAAGCTGGATAGCTTGGGTGAAATGCTGAAGGCTCAAATATTGAATGTCATGAAAGATTAGCAAGAGCAATCATTGGGTAAAGGTAATGAATCACTCATCCTTCTAATTCATCTGTGGCAATTGGATCGGGATCGGGTAGGAGTGATGATGGAATATTATCCCCTATACCGATGACTAGGAATATGAACGGGGGCAGGGAATCAATGGTGGAAAGTTTCCTAAGATCGATTTTCCTAAATTCAATAGAGATAACCCGAGGATATGCCTTCGAAAATGCTATAGGTATTTCTCATACTATGATATGACAGATTATGATAAACTTAGCTTGGTTGCTATGAATTTGGAAGGGATTGCAGATCATTGGTTTGTGGATTATGTAGAGGATAGGGGTAATTTGTCATGGAATGAGTTTACTAAGCTTGTTATGGAACGGTTTATGAATCCAACTGGAGGAAGTTTAGTGGCTCAGTTCAATCGATTAAGACAAACAGGAAATGTGCAATCATACATTAATGATTTTGAGGAAATAAGAGCATTGATGAGAGAGGGTAACAAAACTTTAACTGAAGAATATTTTATGGAAAGTTTCATTGGTGGATTGAAGTAGGAGATCAATAAGTTTGTGTCCATTCAAAAACCAGTTACTCTATTGGCTGCTATTCAATTAGCTCTTCAAAGTGAAGACTTTGTTCAATTATTGACCAAAAATCAAAGGATGGCTCCTAAACCTTTTCAATCAACTTCTGGTGCTAATGCTAAGGCTGAGAATGGAGTGATGAAGCCTAAAATCCCACCGATTAAGAGACTTACACCAGAAGAGATGAAGATTAGAAGGGATAAGAACCTTTGTTTTAACTGTGATGAGATCTTTCACATTGGCCACAAGTGCAAAAAGTTATATCTGATTTTAGTTGAGGGTGATGAGGAACAGGCTGATGATACACTGGAGTTAGAAGTAATTGATGATGATTTGAAAGAACCTCAAATATCTCTTAATGCAGTAGCAGGACAATCTCACTCAGATACTATCAAACTATTGGGAAAATCAGCTAAGCAAGAATTGATCACCTTGCTTGACTCATGAAGCACTCATAGCTTCTTAGATCCTTTAACATCAGAGAAGCTGGGGTGTGTCATAGAGTATACTACTCCTTGGATAGTCACAGTTGCTGATGGGAACAAGGTGGAGTGTAGCTCAAGGTGTCCTCAATTCGAATGGGAGATGGGAGCCTGCAAGTTCAAAAAACTTGCACACCAGTGAGGTTACTCAGGCTAGGGGGATGTGACATGGTAATTGGAGTGGATTTGCTAAGTCAATTTGACCAGATTATTATGGACTTCAGAGAGGATACTTTCCAATTCAACATCAGAGGCAAGGAAATTAAATTGAAGGGTATCCAACACCATTCCCAAATGAATCTCATATCAACAGAACAGCTGAGTAAAAAAGTGAGGGGAGAAGAACAAGATATAACAGCCTACTTGTATTTGATCACAACTCAGAAAGAAAAGTCAAAGGAAGCTAACCATCAGTTGATTGATCCTTTGCTAAAAGAGTATGCACATCTTTTTGATATGCCTAAGGAGTTACCACCTACAAGAAGCATGGATCATAGAATCCCCATTAATCCAGGAGTAGAACCTATTAAGCAACATGCTTATAGGTATCTCTTACTCCAGAGGCAAGAAATAGAGAAGCTTGTGAAAGAGATGTTGAGCAGTGGCATAATCAGGCCAAGCAACAGTCCATATTCACCACCTGTGCTGTTGGTGAAGAAAAAAGATGGAAATTGGAGATTTTGTGTGGATTATAGGAGGCTCAACTTAGCTACAGTAAAGGATAGCTATCCTATTCTTTTGATAGATGACTTTCTGGATGAATTAAGTGGAACACATATCTTTTCTAAGATTGACTTAAGAGTGGGTACTATCAGATCAGGGTGTTGGAGGAAGACATTCACAAGACTGCTTTTGTCACTTCATCAGGGTTATATAAGTTTATAGTCATGCCTTTTGGTCTAACCAATGCTCCAGCAACTTTTTAAGCAGTAATGAATCAAGTTTTCAGTGAATTCCTGAGGGATTATGTATTGGTGTTCTTTGATGACATACTTATCTACAACAAGAGTATGGAAGATCATTTAATTCATTTGAGATCTATGTTCAACACTCTCACACAACATAACTTGTTTGCTAAGTTGTCCAAGTGTCTCTTTGGGAAATATGAGGTGGAATACCTTGGACATTTGATAAGTGGACAAGGAGTTAAAGCTGATCCAGAGAAAATTAAAACTACGGTTCTCTGGCCACAACCAACCACTATTAAAGCTTTAAGGGGATTCTTGGGCTTAACTGGATATTATAGAAAGTTTATCCAGGGTTATGGAATCATAGCTAAACCCCTTACTGATTTAACTAAGAAGGGTAAATTCCTATGGAACAATTTAGCTGAGGAAGTTTTTTCTAATCTTAAGCAAGCTATGGTTTCAGCTCCAGTTTTGGCACTTCCAGATTTCAATAAACCCTTCATTTTGGAAACTGATGCCTGCTACAATGGACTGGGAGCAGTATTGATGCAAGATCATCATCTATTAGCATTCCTCAGCAAAGCATTGGGAGCAAAGAATATGGGGTTATCTATATATGAAAAGGAGTTCTTGGCAATTATATTGGCTGTTGATAAGTGGAGATCCTATTTGTTGCATGCTCATTTTACCATAAGGACAGATCAGAAGAGCTTGAAGTATCTCTTAGAACATAAAATCTCCACTCCGCTGCAACACAAATACCTCACCAAATTGTTGGGGTTTAACTACACAATTGAGTTTAAAAAGGGAGTTGACAACAAGGCTGCAGATGCACTCTCCAGAGTCTATTCAGAAGAGAGTGAGTGTCAAGTTATTACTACATTCAGACCAATGTGGATGGAGGAACTCACACTTAGCTATCAAAATGATGCAGAGATTCAGAATATTATTGTTGAATGTGTGACAATGCCATACAATGTATCCTATTACAGCTACTCAGAGGGATTACTGAGGTTTAAAGGCAAATTATTGGTGGGCAGTCATGGTACTTTAAAGCAGCAAATCATCACTTACATGCATGATTCTAGTGCAGGGGGACACTCTGGAGTTAATGCCACTTACCAAAGATTAGTAAATGTGTTCTGGTGGCCTGGAGTAAGGGCTCAAGTGCTACAACACATCAAAGAATGCCATACCTGCCAGATCTCTAAACATGAGAATGTCCACAATCCTGGTTTGTTGCAGCCTTTGCCAGTACCAGATCAGGCTTGGACTCAAATCTCAATGGACTTCATTGAGCAACTTCCTATTTCTGCCAACAAGGATACTATATGGGTGATAGTTGACAGATTAACAAAGTACAACCATGTTATTGCATTATCACATCCTTTCACTGCTTCCAAGTTAGCTTCCCTCTTCTTGGATACCATATATATAAGCTTCATGGTCTACCTTATAGCATAATCTCTGATAGAGATAAGATTTTCACAAGTCAATTATGGCAGCATCTTCTTAAATTGATTGGGGTGGAGCAGTATTTGATCACAGCTTATCATCCTCAAACAGATGACCAAACTAAAAGGGTCAATCAGTGTTTAGAAACTTATTTGAGGTGTATGTGTGGAGCTAATCCCAAGAATTGGTCTTCTTGGCTGGCCATGGCTGAATTATGGTATAACACCTCTTACCACACTGCTCTAAACCTTAGCCCTTTTGAAGCATTGTATGGTTTCAAGCCTATCTCTTTCATGAGTGGTCCTTATCTTTCTACCACTGTGGAAGGGGTTTCAGATCTTTTTAAAGATAAGCAACTGGCTCAGCACTGTCTTAAGGATGCTTTGAGGAAGGCTCAAGAAAGAAGGAAGTATTATGCTGACAAAATGAGGAGTGATAGGGTCTTTCAAGCTGGGGATTAGGTCTATCTTAAACTCAAACCATATAGGCAATGAACTTTGCATAAAAGCTCAATTTGGAAGCTTAGTCCAAAGTATGCAGGACCTTTTCAGATTCAGACCAAGGTTGGTCCATTTTCCTATAAACTTCTACTTCCACCAACTGCCAAGGTTCATCCTGTGTTCCATGTTTCGGTTCTCAAAAGAAAGGTGGGCCCTATTACTGCCATTACTACCACTTTGCCTGAATTTGATGAAGATAGTAAAATTCTTTTGAAACCACTCAAGATCTTAGGTCGAAGGTTGGTGAAACGGGGAAAAGATCTAGCCACTCAGTTGCTAGTTTAGTGGGCACACTTACATGAGGAGGAGGCTACATGGGAGTTTTATGAAGATGTTTAAGCTAAATATCCACATTTGTTATCTTGAGGGCAAGACAATTGCAAGGAGGGGGTATTGTCATGAATATGAAGTCCAATTCCAATTCCTTGTATTTGAATTTCCGTTATTTCAGTTATAGGAGTTAGAGGAGAAGTCGCGCTTCACTAAAAGAAGCGTGTGTGCGTTTGTGAGCTAAGTAGGAACGACGCCGTTTTATTTTGTATTTCAAACGCTATCGTTTAGATAATTGTGCATGGGTATATATATGTAAACCCATGCATGCGATTGATAACAAAATTTTAGATATTTTTCCTCTCCAATCTCAGATCTCTTTTCTCTCTCTTCATCACACAATAGCGTTCTGACACGGTGATCGAAACGGAGAGATAGAAAGGGCTGCAGCGACGACGATGACGGTTGCGGAGGCATGCGGGAGAGGGAGGGATTTTAGGGTTTTCAATCTGGGGATTGAATTAGGGATTTCAAAATTTACCCTTAGTCATTTTTAGATTTTTACATGTAATGTAAATGTAATAAAAGAAATTCAATTTAACTTAGTCTACAACAACACTATTATGATATTACGACAATGCTAAAAAGTTACCGGTACAATGATTACGTCTCTATGACAACCTCGTATCATAAGCGTTGTCTAATTAGGGCACAATAACTACGTCTCTACGACAACCTCATATCATAAGCGTTGTCTTAGGGCTCAATTTTAACTTAAGACTACGCCTCTACAACAACTTCAGCCATTACCGTTGTCTTATGACTCAATTTTACCCTACGAATACGTCTCTACGAAAACGCCAACAAAAAACCCTTGTCTATGAGAGCATTTTTGTACTCTACGACTTTGGTTTTGTCTACGACAACGCCAATTTTGGCTACGACAAGGGTTTTTTGACAAAACACATGTTTTAGGGGTGTAGTCTATGAGAGAATTTCTTGTAGTGTCAAGAACATATATATATATATATATATATATATAACACCTATTACTGAATCACATAGTATGAAATTTGGTATGCGTGAACACACACAAGATTAGGTGGGGTGCGCGTGGGATGCGTGGGCGTGCGTGGAGACGACCCACGCATCGGGTCGGGTCAGGTGTTGAATTAATAACGCCATGTTGAGGCTTGAATGGGGGTGGGGGTGGTGGACTTAAGTCATATAGAATCTGATTTTGAATAGTAGTCCGTTTTCAATTCACATAATGGAAGGGTTTAAAGTCTTTAATTTTGATACACGGATTTGTTTGCTCATACACAACATGCATAGTCCGTTGTGTATGGTCAACTAACGGACCAGAAATGCAATTCATTTTATTATATTTGGTGTTACGTCTCGTGTTACATAACATTTAATAAATGCATATATTAATTAGTGATGAATGTATGGTAAATGATTTGGAACAGAAGATGTAACACCAAGTGTAACAAAATATTTCAATCCTAATAAAATGTCAACCTTTTAATTAAAGGAATAATTTCATAATGCACTCATTTATTATTTCGTATTTATTTTATTAATGTGTGTGTACATGGTGAGAACATTATTAAAATAATGATTAAATGCAAAAAATAAAATACTTTATTTCAATGAAAAATCAGGAATGCTAATTTTATATAGAATAGTCAACCCAATCTAATTAATGGCAGAGTAATCAAAACTGACATTTTTTAAATTATTAGCCCTCATTCCACTAAATAGTAGGTACTGGTCAAAGTAAGCAATACTATACATATATGATGTCATAATGTCATTCAAATATTTCGAGGTGCATTGAAATATTAGACAATAAGTAATTCGTTAATGTTAATTAACAAAATCAATTAATCCCTCAAAAAACTGAATTATCTTTAATTTTTTTGCAATTTCAATGCATGCCCACCAATTTATTCAACGTTGACTATCATTCCATATAATTTAGTTGTTATTCACAAATCATTACATGCTTAAGTGAAAATTTTGTTATAGAGAAAAAGAGATGGCTTTTGCTTCTGTGATTTCTCTTATGAACACAATAGAGGGTCTTCTAAATTCATCTCGTATTTCTCTTGTACATTCTTCACCAGAAATGATCAAATTTGCATACAAGGAGCTGAAATCCTTGCAAGAAATCCTCAAAAGATTGGACAGCAGCAGCAATATTATCAACAACAAGAAGAAGAAATTGGTGATTAATGGTTTGGATGGACAAATGAGAGAGGCTATATCTGAATTTGAAGATGCGCTTGAATCCCATCTCTATAATCACACACTTTCTCAATCTGAAACCCATCCAATGCTCTTCTCCATAGACCTCAAGGATCTGAAACAAGATCTCGATTCATTCATCGAAACGGTGAAGAAGATGGAGGAGAAGTACATCAATGCATTACACAGCATGTCTGAAGAAGAAGAAGAAGAAAACGAGGATGAAGACGAAGAAGCTTTTTCTCCAAGGAGAAATAAGTCATCGAAGATGGTCGGATTATCCAACGACTTGAGCGAAATCAGAGACATTCTTGTAGTCGATTTCGACATCGTTACAGTACTCTTTGGTATGGCAGGCGTTGGTAAGACTGCTGTTTGTGAAGAAATGTTTGAAGATCCATTAGTTTTGAGCTGTTTCGAGTATCGTGCATGGGTGAGTCTAGGCAGAAAACATGAACTAAATGAGGTGTTGATAGCCATTCTAGCTCAAGTGGATCCTGACAAGGAACAAATGCTTGTTCAAAGAGATGATCATGGCAAGATTGCTGAATATTTGTATGAAAGTTTGAAGGAGAAGAGATGTCTTATTGTGTTGGATGATTTATGGGACACATATGTTTGGGATCACTTGAGAAGTTGTCTTCCTAACACTAACAATGGAAGTGTTAAGATCTTGCTTACAACCAGGCTACTACAAGTAGCTGAACCTATACTTTTGTCTCATTTGGGGTTCGTTAAACCACTGCCATTTCTGAACCAAAATGAGAGTTGGGATCTTTTTTGTGAGAGGGTGTTTGGTGAAGAGTCATTCCCTCATCGGCTTGAGAAAGCTGGAAGGAAGATTGCGGAGAACTGTGAAGGTCTTCCTCTTATGATCGTCACAATTGCCAACCTCATGTCTAAAGCCGAGAAGACCACAGAGTACTGGAATAAGGTTGCGGAGAAACAGAACTCGGTTTTCATGGATGCATATGATGAAATGTTGAAGGTATTGTATCCAAGCTATGACTACTTACCTCAGTATTTAAAACCATGCTTTCTATATTTTGGAGTTTTTCCTCAAAATTATGAGATCCCTTTATCCAAACTGATCAATATGTGGATTGTTGAGGGGTTTCTTGAACCAGACATAACACACAGTTTAGAAGATTGTGCTATGAGATGTCTGGATGAGCTTTTATCCAGTAATCTTGTGATCATAAGTCAATTAAGAAGCACCGACTATGAATCCAAAGTCACAAAATTGCATAAAAACTTGTCGCCTTCATTCTTCCTTTTGGCATTTTTGCAACAAAGAAGCTCAGAGTAACAAGTTTTTTCATGTCAGAAATAGGCTTAAAGATGGCTCAGGAGAGGGTATAAAAGGCCTACATAGATTGTGCATCCATAATAACATTTTGCTAGGCATCAAAGATATGAACAATTTTATGGGAGATGATTGTGCATCCAAAACTATACGTTCTCTCCTCTGTTTTGGTCCATACCAGCAATATCCAGTACCAATAGGCTTCGATAATTTGAGTTTGCTTAAGATACTCAATGCTCTTAGCATCCGTTTCTATGAGTTTCCATTGGAAGTACTAAAACTAGTCCAATTAAGGTACCTTGCTCTCACTTATGATGGAAACCTCCCTTCTTCAATATCCAAACTTTTGAATCTTCAGTTCCTGCTTGTTCATCGACATTCAAGCATCAGATCATTTGGAGATTCATCAGATATGCCCATAGAAATATGGGATATGAAAGAACTGAAGCATATTCAGGTCATGGGAAGCAACCTACCGCGTCCCAATTGTGTCACTTATTTAACAAATGTCTCGAAACTACTGGGTGTGGGCAGTTTGAGCTGTACCAAGGAGGTTCTTAAACATGTCTCCAATCTAAAAAAGCTAGGAATTCAAATAGAATTGGGGCCGGAAGATGATAGTAAACCTTTAGATTGCTTGAATTATATTTATCTTTTGAACAAACTTGAATCACTCAAATGTATCATCGTGAATCCTGAGTTGCTTGTTAACCCGCCCCCTCCTCTTTCAATGCTTCCGTCGAGTCTGCAAAAGTTGCATTTGAGTGGATTGGGCTATCGGTGGGAATACATGAGTTTGATTACTTCATTACCAAATCTTTTGGTGCTCAAATTGCGAAATTATGCCTTTCGAGGTCCAGAGTGGGAAATAGAAGAGAACAAACTATTGAAACTTCAATGCCTTGTGATTGAAGATACTGATTTGGTGGAATGGAAAGTGGGAAGTGGAAGCATGCCAGTGCTTAGATTCCTCATCTTAAAACACTGTTATCATTTACAAGAGCTACATTGGGGAGGTGATAAATATCCTTTGGAGATAGAGATGGTAGATTGCAATGTTCCTTTGAGTGTGAGTTGTTTAAAGCAAATAGAAGGAGAGCCATATGTTAAAGCACATTCTTCATGGGAAAAGAGAGGACACCTAAATTCCTCTAAAGGTTAGTCTTTTAACTTCATTTATTGTTTCTGTCAATTAAATTGATTTGTGAATGAACAAGCATATATATATGTTGAATGAAATAATTTGGTTATTGGTAGGTTCAGTTGAAGGTGAATGGGTATTCAGAGAATTCTTCTAGTGCCGCGCGTCTTCATATAATTGGATGAAGTGCTGGAGGCTACTAGTATGAAATCGAATCGATCATTGATAATGATATCACTGGATCATTAAATCTTAAAATCGTATCGTTCAAACGACACAATCAGTATTGTCATCAAGTATACAGAAGTTGTAATTGAATGGTTTATGCTATTGGTGGAAGAATATGGGCTTCATTGCCAAATCTTGAACTAGTTCTCAAACTAAAACACTGTCGTTGAAGGCCCAAAGTGGGAAGTAGCAGAGAAGGGGTTCTTGCAGCTTAAACTTCTATTGATTGAAGACACTGATGATGTTGTGCAATGGAGAGTCGGACATGGAAGCAAGCTTCCCCAGGCTTAGGAGGCGCCTAACCATACAACATTGCTACAAGAGCTAGATCTATCCGGAGGAGATTCGAGTAGTGGACTGCAATCCTTTTATCTCAAGTCGTGTGGATCAAATGAAATCCAGAACAAGAATTCGTGCTTCAGATGTCTATATATGTACAATAGAAACCTCAAATTATGACTCCAAACGTGGTCGAGAAAAGGTTAATTATTTCTAGTTCTACTTAATTGCAAGGCAATATGTTTCTCGAGACAATGATCAATCAATCGTATATATATTGCTCAAGTTTACTCTTCTAACACATAGCAACTACATTAAGTGTTCGTCCCATCATGAGATTTTACGTCATATCAACATATTCGATACCAACAATCTAAACTCAAGCTGTGTATCATCATGTCATACCAACATGATCATGCTTTTCTATTTTAATCAACACATATCATCAAAGTTCAAGTTCTATCATTTTTCTCTGTACCATCAAATGAAGAATAATATAGTTGATCAAAAAGGAATAAAATTCAGACAAGACAAGGAAACGGTGTAATTAAAAATCAATTTTCGCGGCAAGAACAAAGCAAAACATCGGCAACCCCAAAGTCAGTCTCTCTTACAGCCCTGTTCCATTAATGTCCCTCCCTGTTTGATCCATTATTTCCATCTCACTTATTTCAGCTGCCCTGTGATTGTGTTTAAATCATGGCAAAGTTTACAAGCATGAGCATGGAGCTGGGCGATAAAATGATGCCTTTGCGAAAGCTGGTCCTAAACATTAACCTTGGATTCAAGAATTCTTCCTACAATTACACTTTGAAGAAACAGAGTTGGATCATCAATCCTTTCAACAATATATCTGGTCGAGGTAAGATCGATGCCATCATGAGGCCTAATGCAACGCCTAACCGCACTTCTCCCCATATCATCTCCAGTTCAATTCATGACGTCCTCATAATGATAGGCACAGCCTTATTTGCAGCGATGATAGTGAGATTATATCAAAATCTCAAGAACCGGAAATGGCTGATAAATCTAAACGACACAAAAAAGTGTGTTAAAGATGAGAAGCCTCATGAAGAAGAGTCAACGTCAGCAGCTCCGAATCATAATTGGAGATTGTGGGGTGAAGATCTGTTATTCACATTGGATGCTAATACCTTTGACAGATTCGTTTACAGCATCTGTGTTCTCATCGTCTGCTGGCTTCTTTCTCGACTCATCCCATTGGGACACAGGATTTTCAAGAACGTTAGAAAACTTATAAGGTTTAGATGGTGTGAATGTAAGAATTAATTTATCAACAG
Organism: Scutellaria baicalensis; assembly: GCA_005771605.1. NCBI lineage: Eukaryota > Viridiplantae > Streptophyta > Magnoliopsida > Lamiales > Lamiaceae > Scutellaria > Scutellaria baicalensis. Next base: position 4,703,873 of record CM016724.1, read on the forward strand.
CTCCCCAACATTAATTACATCATCTTAATTTCTCTTGTCGAAACAAAAAACTCTATATGTCTCCACTGCAAATAATCAATGATGTGTTTCTGTTAGTTAACTAAATATAAAGTGATTCGATCTCGTATTTGGTTTTAGGGAACGCTACATTTAGAAATGTCTGTTTGTAGTAGTCTCTCCAGGACATTTTATTGATGCACGTAAGTTTATAATTAATGTTTATAAATATTTAAGTATCAGTATAGTAGCTTCGGAAAGTATAGAGATAATTCCCGCAGCCCCAGTGCAATCAGAATCCTCTCTTCTATAACCGTGCAGCCTCACTGCAATCAGAATCCTCTGTTTTATAACCGTTTTTCATCTGGTGTTCTGATATAACCATCACAGGTTAAGTATAAGAGATGACATAACCAATTTACACTTGTCATCTATTTGAAGTAATGGAACATAAGCTGAAACGTCATCTTGCAGTTGAGGATCTAGTTCCCGAACTGGGAATCATCCTTGTTGGATACCAATATTAATGTGGTGGAGATAATTGCAAATTGATGGATGATGACATTTCAACAACATTAATATTTAAAAGTTTTTCAATGGTATATGTAAACATATATAGAAAAAATTATATTATAAATTTAATATATTTATTAAAGTATTCTACCATTAGACTAAGTTACCTTGGGTCATCACACTAAATGATAAAAAAAAAAAAAAAAGTTTATTGAAATGAATTTTCACAACTGGTTGGTTGGCCAACCCAAGGTTGGCTCAACTTTTTATTCTCCCTCTTCATTATATTGTGACAACTGTCACAATATAATTGGTAACAATAATTTTATATAGATATAATTTAATTTGTTGATATTGAATATAATATGTATCAAAAAAACAAAAAAATTATCAAAATTCATGATTTCTTTTTCTCTATAAATAGAGTCAAATATTGATATATTTCGAAACATAATTTGAAGATCTCGTTTTTCTCATTATTTGAAATTATACTTTCTCACCAAATTTTTATCATTTCCTGTTATGGATTCAAATAATCCAAATTCTTTTTCAACCTCCCAAAATTATCCAAACTCTCAATCATTTCCAAATTGCTAAGATTATCCAAACACTTCATATTATCCAAATTCTCAATTTTCTCCAAATTGCAATCAAGTTCCTAGGGATGTTAATTATGTTAGTAGCATATTTTAATTGTATGATAAAAAAATTCTTATTATAAATATAAAATTTAGAATATCAAATATTTTTTATATATTTCTTACATTTATTTAAAAAAATTGATTATATATAATATTCAATAATAAATAATGAGAAAGAATATTTTATAGGTTGGATTGAGGTCACTAATAAAGGCTTAAAGAGTTGGAGGTTGAGTTGGGTTGTAAATTGTGTATGTGGATGAGAGAGAAATGATTTTTTTTATTAGAAGGTTGGGTTGAATTGGGTTGTGAATAAACATAGTCTTAGAAGTTAGGGTTAATTTCAAAATTTGGTTCAATATGCAAGACACTTTCCATTTTTTGACAACTAAGTATTCGTCATTTTTCAATTTTAGTCATCTATGTTTTAATTTTTTCCAATTTCAATTATATTTTGGTCTAAATTTTCAAAATTGCTGACGTGGCTACCGAAATTTGGATGCCACATCAGATTTGCTGGCGGCCACAACAAATTTTCAGACTACCTCCTTACCCTTATAATTCTACAAATTTACAAAAATGTCACCCCAATTTTGTTTTTAATTTTTAATTTCATAACACTTAACACTAATTAAGTGGGCTAAAACTAATTATCCCTAAACTAAAGTACCCCATCCCCGTACCCCCTAAACTAAAGTACCCCATCCCCGTACCCCCAACCCCCCCCCCCCCCCCAAACCCTAATCTACTACTCCCATCACCACTGTGCGCCGTTCTTCTAGTCTCTTCGATTCTCACCGAAACCCTAAATCGAGTTCTTCCTCACGAAAATAACCCTCATTTCGCATTGATTCTCACAGATATACGTCTGTTTTGGGCGAGATCTACGACTGTTTCATAGAAAAATCAATTGTGAAAGGGTTTAGGGTTTGGATATCTCCATTCATTTTTCGGTCCTTTGTCGAAGGTTGAAGATCTACTCCACAATCTGATGGAGTGGTTTCGTGTGGGATTAATTCGGAGGAATCCTTTGTCGTCGATACTCAGTTTCAAGGGGATGGGGATGCTCTCCCAATAGGGATTAAGGGACCCCCCCTTCAGATCTGTGATGATTAAGGATGATCCAGAGTTGCTTCGATTTTTTTATCATTGCTTGACGATCTGGGTTCCCTCTGTGCGAAAGGTTACCCTATTTCACCCCTTACATCTAATTACCCTAAACTGATTTCTGTGATTGTTGCTCATTTATGTGATTCTTGTTGATGATTTCTTTGATATTATGTGTCTTTCTCGAAAGCCCTAAGGTTTTGGTGTAATGACTGAGTTCTGATGGAAAGCCCTAATTTTGTTAAGCTTTTCTGTGATGAAATCTGCTTAAATCTAAAACTTGTTGAAGTATGCTGATGATACTTGCTGATACCCTAATTTGGAAAGCCCTAATTTTGTTAAGTTTTTCTGTGATGAAATCTGCTTAAATTTAAAAGTTGTTGAAGTATGCTGATGATACTTGCTGATACCCTAATCTGGAAAGCCCTAATTTTCTAGTAAGCTTTTCTGTGATGATTTCTGCTTAAATTTGGAACTTGCTCATTGTATGCTGATGAAGTGACGAAAAAACTTGTTGAAGTCCTAATCTGGAAAGCCCTAATTTTCTAGATAGGATTTATGTGATGATTTCTGCTTAAATCTGGAACTTGTTGAAGTATGCTGATGAAGTATGCTTATACTTGTTGAAGTTCTATTCTGGAAAGCCCTAATTTTCTAGATACATTTTATGTGATGATTTCTGCTTAAATCTGGAACTTGTTGAAGTATGTTAATACTTGCTGATTTATGCTGATGATACTTGCTCATTTATGCTTAAAACTGATGATGAAGTGTGTTGAAGTTTGAGAAAAAAAAATTGCCCTGTGATTCATGCTGATTATTTGATGACTGCTGGAGTCTGTCCAGTGTATTTGATGACTGCTGGAATCTGTCCAGTGTAACATTTCTGATGACTGCTAGAGTCTTGATAGGTAGAAAATTGGTGCATTTTATTGTTGACTTAATTGGATTTTAATCATATTTTACTTGATTGGATGCATTATTTTCGTACCTATATGTGCTTTTGAACTCGAGGTATTGCATGCTTTATTTTCTCGATTATTGTAGGAGTTTTTGAAGTATTTTGGAGTTGATGGAGTTAGATGGATCAAGGCCCAAGTAATGAAGATCAAAGAAGAGTTCATCTCTACTATGGACCAAGGATATGTGCTTGAGAATCTTTACCATGAACTAAGGAAATAGGGCCCATATCATATTGAAAAGGAAGATTTTTATATAAGGGAAGATCTTTTCTTTTCTTTCTCTCAAAGCCACTCTAGAGAGAGAATTATTTTAATAGATTAGTTTCTTTTCTTATGGATTATTATTCTACAACTTTTATGGATTCGATTTCAAGGATGCTTGGATAATTCTTCAATTCCGGTTAGCAAGGATGTTTGAACTCATATATTTATTTATATTTTGATTAATTTGGTTTCCCTTTCTCAATGTTTGATTGAATTGATTATGCTATCTGTGTTGAATGATTTCGATTATTGATGTTTGATTTAGATTAATCACCTAGGTTAAGTGTTTGATAATTGATTGCTAGAATCTTAAATCATGAATCATAATTGTTGTGGTTTCATTTTCATTAGTAGTAAACTAGAGGTCGTGCATCTCTAGGGTAGCATAATCCTAGATTATCAAATTGAGCTTGTGTATTTGATTAAATCTAGAGAGCTTATTCTAGGTTTTCAATTGAATAGGGTTAATTAGTGATCTCATCCTAATTTAACTAATCTTAAGAGACGATTCGGTTTAACAGAGCTTGTTAGACTGGGGGTGATAATTCTATGATAATCTGAGGGAGGGGTGTGACATTGATTAGACATAATTGATATTAGGGGATAACTGAACTGTTAACTAGAATATTTTTCATCCTTTGATTATTGTTTTCTAGGTTCTTAGTTAATTTTAGTGTTAGTCATCTATCAATCCAAAAAACCCTCATCTTTTCTGTTTATTTGAATTGAACATAGGTGGCATAGTTAAATTTTCACTCCTCGTGGGATCGACTCCGACTTGCCCTGTCTACTAGTTAGTTAGGTTAGGAAGGATTTTAATTAATTTTATCGCGTCACGACAGCGCGGTCAAGTCTGTCCAGTGTATTTGATGACTGCTGGAGTCTGTCCAGTGTATGTTCATGCTTGCTTGTTGATGATTCATGCTTGCTCATGTCAATATGTATGCTGATTGTTGAATATGCTGCCCAATCAGGATGAACTTTGATTACTTGATGATAGCTGCCCAACAGTTCTATGTTGTTGCAATTGTATGGTAGCCTTTTGAGTTCAATCTCTTGTGTCTGTGACTTTGATGATATGTTGCATGGTAGCTCAACAAAATGATGTGAATTAATGCTGATTGTTTAAGAGTCTGCCCACATTAATTGTTGTTGCAACCGCAGTGATGAAAAAAAATGACAGGGTGTTGCATGTAGTAGCTTGACATGGTCTGAATCCAAACTATATTAATGCTGTCATCTCACCTTTAGTGGTCATAGGAAAAAATCCCAATGATGAAACTTTTCTGAGGGAACAAACTTTGTTTAAATCTGATATCCAGTCACTCGTTCAATTGTTTACTTGCATAGAAAAATGATGATTTCTATGCTGATTTCCAGATTCTGCATTAATGTCTGAGTTGTGTGTTGTTTCAACTGCATTTTTCTTAAGCTCATGTAGACTATAGGTTGTTTAAAGATATCCCAATGAAGAAAATTTTCTGAGGGAAAATAAAACTTGACAAATCAAGATATCATTAATGACCGATTCTATTGTTTACAGTTTAAGCAAAATCTACACTTGATATGTGTTTACACTGTAAACAAAAAACCAGATTGACAAAATGCACTCTAAGCCTACTTTACATGTACCATAAATCTGTTAGAATGCCCCCAATATCATAACTTTCTATGGCTTCTTCATTTGCAATCAGAAAGTTAATTACCTACCTCACTAGTGCCTCATCCACTTCAATGCTGATTGGTAATGTGTCATTCCTTGCTTGTGCTGCCTTTCCAATGTGAGACAGCTTGTAATTGTTTCCTCCATTTACCTTTAATATCTCAACCATGCATGTTTGTAGTGTGAGAAATATGTTGTTTAACTTTGGATGCTCTAGTCTTCAAATGATTGAAGAATATTAACAACCAAGTTATCAACATTGTAGGATCGGGTTTCAATCTGCAAGGATTGAATAGCCCTAAAGTAGCCTAAATCCAACACATTTGTGTCTGGTGAATTTGGTGGTTGACACATCAACTTAATATCAAAGTCATCTTCAGTGGCAGCCCTCCTGAAATCTGAATCTGTATTGCTTAAATGAGGTCTAGCATTGTCTTGTTGAATGATGATGTGTTTACTTGCATTTGTTGGCCACTTTGCCTTTATTGCTGGGATTATGTATGTGATTGTCATGTGATGAAAAAAACAGCAAACAATTCACCATAAATGTGTTAGTAATGTCACCAAATTAGTCCAATAGTTAATCAAAACCTTAGGGCAGTTTTAGGAGACTTACTAAACACATTAAATGATGAAAAATCTGATAGTTGTGAGTGACCTTTTCCAAAAGGCAGCTTTTAATCACTTTTTTGTTTATGGAGTCAATTGGTTTTATAACCATTACACCCCTTGGTCTGTTTGCTGAATTTATGATGGCAGGGACTTGTTGTGTGAATGGGAAAATTCCAATCTTCCCATCAAACAACAACTCCCCTTGTTCTGTGTATTGTGGCATTGCCACAGCAGCTATAAACATGACTTTTGAGATGAATCGCTTACTTTTACATGTCCGTATGGATCATCGTCTGAGGTAAGTTTATATGCCCTTTCACTTGCCTGTTGCATATAGAATCACTTCTCGTCAATGTGAACCACATTATGCATTTTTTCAAATCTGATCATGTTGCTGATATGTTTGTGCAAGAAACATAAGGAGAATTTTAATCTGTTGAGCTTATTTGATTCTGTTAAGGCTGGTTTGATTGCGTTGGTGTGTGCCTTAAGTCTGCCCGATTTTACCTACCTGCCCACTTGTGATTTACTGACTTTAAGCTCTTTTGCTAACCTCCTGATTGTGCCTCTCTTGGAGAAGGGAATGACTTTAATGGCTTCCTCATCCAACTTTTTAAGTTGAGGTAAAGGTTGACATGGCCGTACCTCTGGAAAAGAAATAGGCAGCCCCTCTAAAATTTCCTTTCTTGCAGCTTGTCATATGAGTTGGACAGTACGAACGAACACTCCAAATGATGCAGCAATTTCTGCAGTGATGTCGTTCTTCAAAATGATGTTATTGTTTACGAGAAGCCGCTGAGCTATGAGAAGTCGCTTTGATGGAGAAACGTTTTTACCTTTTTTGTTGTTTGTCATTTTTCAAACTGAAATTTGGAGATTTTTGGTTGTTAGTTGTTGAAAATGCATTGAATGCATTTGTATTTTTATTTATATAAGCATAGGATTTGAATTCAGTGTAATTAGTGTTTTAGGGGGAAAAATCTTTTGTAACCCTTTGCTGTAATTATTCTGAATTTGGAGATGATTTGGTGGGAAATTTTCCCACCTTTAATTTTAACCACCAGCATAATTTCTGAATTTGCATTTCCTTTTTATTTTATTTTATATTCATCCATTGGTTTTATAATTAACACACTAATGCATTGTGCAATTAAAATGCAAAAAGTATAAAGTTAACACATCCAATCAAAGTTAACTGCATTTTATCAAGCTCCGTGCCCAGTCAAAGTAGGCAACTTCGACCGGGACGGAGGGAGTAATTAAGAGATCTTTACATTTTAAATTTTTCTTAAAGGCAAAAACTTATATACGCCTGGGGCACATAGGGACACGGATTCAAGTGTTATATACATGCTATCCAGGTGTTATATATATACTATAAATGTGTTATGTTTTTGGGTGTTATAAATATACTCTACATGTATCATATGTATATAAAAGTATACATATGATACCTGAAGAATATATACATGATACATGTAGAGTATATATTTAACATCATATGATAATTAATTTGGGGGCACCATGCCCCTAGGACACACAAGTGTCACTCTTTCTTAAAATATTTACATTATCTTTTTCTATTTGATTGCTATGATATACTATAGTTTCTGACAAGTTTATAGTAGTCATTATAAACGTTCAGAGAAATAGAAATTCCAATCTTGAACTTAGATGGTTAGAAAATGGTCAAAATATACTAGTTCTCAATTGCGTTTTTTACTATATAATTGAATTGAGTTCTTTTAACAAATTCCATAATATTTTAAAGAACATATGATCACCTATATTTTCACTGTCAGTTGATTTAATGACTTTGTGTTTTTATTGCGCTCTGTAGTTACTTTCTAACTTTCTTGGTTTAAAGGTATTTAAATTCTTTATTAAAATAGTAACATGAACGTCATATTTCTATTTTTTTCAATTTTTCTTAATGTGTACATTTAATTAAAAAATTAACTTATAAAAACAAATATTAGATGACATAAAAAATTAATTTCATAAAAAAATAAAGGCCATCAAATATTGAAAGAAAATTATAGAAAAATGATTACAAGATAAAACTACTACTTCCAAAAAAAAGAAAGTAGAAAGAAAGAAAGACAGGTTAAAGTGCACGGCATGTGTTCAAAACTAGTATAAAAAAATTACAATCCAAGAAAGAAAAGAAAAGAAAGGTTCTTGATTGTTTCCGGCCAATGTTTGTTCCATATTTCTAGGTGATAACAACGAGAACAAGAAAGTCCTAATTTAAATAAATGTATCAAACCACGAGTCCGATAACCTAAGTAGGTTCAAAGAAGTTTTGTAATCTTTATTTCATCAATTACATCGAAGAACATCGAATTCGCATCATCTCCCACTTGTATAAAACGTGGTCCGATCAAATGGAGCCTTCTTTAGATAATGATGAATCAAGATGATGTAAAATAAGAGGAGCACCATATTGTGGTTCGAGGATTAGAATAGAGAAAGGGGCATGTTGATAAGATGGAGATAGCTCAAACCAAAAGTGTTGTAGGATCATTGCAAGTGCCATTTTTGCTTCAATCATTGCAAAGTTTTGTCCAATGCAGATTCGAGGGCCTGCACCAAATGGTAGAAAAGATGATTGAATTCCTCCACTGAACCTCTGAGGTTTAAACTCATTTACATCTTCACCCCATATCTTGGGATCACGATTAATTAGGCCTGTTAGCAGCGTCAATTGCACCCCTGCTGGAAGTACGAGGTTTCCGACTTTGATTGTCTCTGTTGGGGCTCGAACTGTTAGAGATGATGGTGAGTACAACCTTAGCACTTCTTGCAGGATCATGGTAACCGTTTTGAGGTGAGTTAAGCCTTCGTAGCTCGGCTCTGAACTCCCGAAAACACGACCAACTTCTTCTCTGGCTTGAGTTTGCCATTCCGGATGTTTGCAAAGCAACACTATGGTCCACACAAGTAGGCTTGCTGTTGTTTCTGATCCTGCAAAGTAGAATGTCTGGCACTCCTCGATTACATCCTCGATGCTCATTCCTTTTCCCTCTTCTTCATTGTACGTTGAGTTCGAGTCCAGGAGAATGCCTAATAAGCTGTCATCACAGGGGATGCCATCTTCTTCCATTGCTTTCTGCCTTTTTTCGATCACATCTCTTAGTATACACTGGATCTCGGTTGATATCGCTTTCAGCTTTCTGTTTGCTTTTGTTGGAACATATCTGCATCGGTATTCAGTCATCCTCCTGATTACATACTTTTGAAAGTGGGGATAAATTAACAGTGATTTAATTACCTCCATCCAGGGACAAAGGCAAACTGCAGTATTTGCAGGGCAAGCTTGACTTTGTCGTTTTGGAGTCGAAATATTCGTCTTCCTTCTTCGTGGTTGTTGCCAAAAGCTGTACGTGAAATTATGTCCCCCGTCAAGTCTTTAAGATAGGGCCAGACATCAATCTCGCAGCAACCTTGGTTGCTCCTAAAAACCATGTCTTTCAACTCTTGTATCATGTTTGAACAGCTTATACCAATTTCAGGCACCATATTCTGTGTGGAAAAGAAACATGAGCTAAAATGATAACGAAACTCGTTGACTTAAAAGACAGGTGAAGATTTGGTTACTTTCAGCTTCTCCAAATGGAAAGCAGGACTGATGATCTTCCTGTGTTTTGCCCATTCTGCCCCCTCGAGAAGCACGAGTCCACCACCTGCCAGGATCTTGCCTGCTTCTCGAAAGGGCTTCTCGAACCCATCGGCTCTTCTAAGAATCTCCTTGATCAACTCCGGATCAGTGACATTCAGTCTAGGCCACGGACCAAACCATATGAATGAATTCTCACCTGATATACAACATAAATGCAACACTAAAGGTCACGTGCATATGTTCAAAAAAAGAAAAAAAAAAAAAAGAAAGGGCTGATTCTTCTTACCATACATAGATAGGATTCGATGATAATATGCAAAAACGTGTGGTGTAGTATCATCACACAGCTGGATTGATCGTGCTTGTTCTGCTTTCGTCACATTCATGTATTCTATCAGGTCTCCAAGAAAAGGCCTGTAAGGATTCCCATTCAGGCCTTGATTCCTCAGAAATTTCTCCAGCTTTTTTGGCTTAAACCAAAGCATATTCAGCAACTTCACTGCCCATGCTATCAATGCAGCAACAATGATAGAAGTTAGAATGAAGATCAGCAGTGTTTGATCCATTTTTTCAGGAAAAAGTGCAGAGAGGAGGAGATTAATATGTATAATTAGTGCCTAGTTTAGCTTGTAATTATCAATGATCTAAGCTAATATTGTTTATGTGAAGTCAACCCTCTTACCCACCCATATGTTCCTCACTCTCCAGATTTTTTGTTATATTTTATGAGATAGTGTCTTGAGTTGAATAATTCTAATTTTAGATAGTGTGTTAACATCTCAAACATTGTACAAAATTATACTGTTAAGTTTACATTATTTAATAACTATCATTGAGTTTCAACCGTTTACGTTACTCTCTGCACACAAAAGAAAAAAGGAAAAAAAAAAAAAACTCATACATAATATTCCTTATTATTGATTTTTTAATTAATTTATCTATATATTTTGTTTCTTTATTTTTATGTAATTTTTATTCCATGCCTAATTTAATGTCTTTGATATTTTATGTATTTTGTTAATTTGTATGGTTTGTGTTGTATTTTAAATTTTTATTATAAGTTAAAATAATTTTCATAGTATTTAATATTAAAAAAAAGAAAAGAAAATGAATAAAAGAAAAGATAAAAAAAATAGTGAAAAAGAAAAAAAAATAGAGATGGTGTCTAGTTATCCTGTGGATTGTTGGCGCAAACGCTTGACCTATATATGGATAGCTGACACAGAAGTGATGATTGAAAAATTTTAACACAAAGATTTGCATCACTATTGGAGAAGAGAATTCACAGCATCAAATGGATATAGAACAGGGTTGGAGATGCTTTAAAGTTTTTTATTTTAATATGAAAGTAGTTAAAATGTTACTTTCTATATGAATTATTTTAGTGGATTTTTTTAACGTCTAATCTTATCTATTTAGAATCATTCAATACTTATTTACAAGAAAATCCACGATTGTTATTCAGATGAAAAATCTTGAGTTTTTTTTACATGAACTAAATAATTGTTTCCATAGAAGTACCTAGTGATGAAAAATTAATGACATGAATCAATTGTTCGATTTTAAATCCATTATATATCCATTTTCTTGGCACTACATGATGTATCATATTACAATAGTTGAAAATATGGATACACTATCTAAAAGAAACTAACAATATTGCACCCGCGAGATGCGCGGTTCATTATTCATAATCGTAATATATATATATATATATATATATATATATATATATATATATAGAGTGACACTTGTGTGCCCCAGAGGTACGGTGCCCCCAACTTAACTTATTATATGGTGTTATATATATACTCTATAGGTATCATATGTATACTCTTTAGGTATCATATGTATACTCTTATATACATATGATACATGTAGAATATATGTATAACACCAAGAAACATAACACCTATAGAATATATATATATAATACCTAAATAGCATGTGTATAACACCTAGATTCGTGTCCCTATGTGCCCCAGAGGTATATAAGTTTTGTCCATATATATATATATATATATATATGATTTTGTAAGTACTAAAATATTAAATCTATATAACAATTAGGTAACGTAGTTAGTACAAATTCACTTAAAATAATGGCTAAAAATGAGGTTCAGTGAACACTTAATGAAACAGAATTTAATTTCACACCAATCAGATAATTATAAAGTGATATTATAGTTGACAATGATTTAAAAAAACTGATAAATAAATAACATAAATTTAAATTGCAAATTTAACAAATCAAAAGGAAGAATTTTTCATATTTCACACACAAGATTTTTTTCACATATTTGGTGGGATTCTCTATAAAAGAATTTTTGTACATTTCTTGTGAATTCTTTTATTTTTTTAAATGAATTTGGAAAATCATTATATTTACTGTTTTTCTTTGTATATCTTGTTTCTTTCTTCATTTTTCGGACATCTCATTTTGTTGACAAATCAATATTTTTTCAATATTTCTTAGTTTCACATAGATTTGTGAAATAAATGTATCTCCTCTTCATTTCTTTCTTTTTGAGAAATCGCTATTTTTTCATCACAAATGAATGTATCTTCTTTTCATTCCTTTCTTTTGTTGAGAAATCACTATTTTTTCTTCATCACAAATCAATGTATCTTCTCTTCATTTCTTTCTTTTGTACTTGAGAAATAACTTTTTTTTCTTCATCTTAATTTTACATTTCTTTGAAATCAATGTATTTTTCTCTTCATTTCTTGGTTTTACATAGATTATTGAATAGCTTATAGAAGACAAAAACTTTTATGCATCAGGTGCATGGATCCTAGATCCATGCACCCGACCCGACCCGCGCGTGTACGCGCTTCCACGCGCGTCTGACGCGCTCCCACGCGCTCCCACGCGCCTGGGCGGATGCGCACTTTTAGGTTACGTTAAGGATACCTTTCAGTTATGTTAAGAATACCTTTAAGTTATGGTAAGGATACCTTTCAGGGATACCTTTCAGTTATGTTAAGGATACCTTTAAGTTATGGTAAGGATACCTTTCAGTTATGTTAAGAATACCTTTGAAATCCTGATTCCAGGTTACATGTCACGTTATGTTAAGAATACCTTTTAGTTGTGTTAAGCATACCTTTAAGTTATGTTAAGGATACCTTTAGTTATGTTAAGAATACATTTTGGTTATATTAAGCATACATTTAGGTTATGTTAAGAATACATTTAGGTGATGTTAAGGATACCTTTGAAATCGTGATTCCAGGTTACATACTATGTTATGTTAAGAATACCTTTTAGTTATGTTAAGCATACCTTTAGGTTATGTTAAGGATACCTTTAATTATTTTAAGAATACCTTTTGATTATATTAAGCATACTTTTAGGTTATGTTAATAATACCTTTAGGTGATATTAAAGATACCTTTGAAATCGTGATTCTAGGTTCCTTTGAAATCCTGATTTGATACCCTTAGAATTCATTCCAAATCACATACATTTACATTATATTAAGGATACCTTTAGGTTATGTTAAGAATACTTTTATGTTATGTTAGAGATACCTTTGTATGCAAAATGTGTAACACAACTACCTTATGGATAAGGTATCTCTAACATAACATAAAAGTATCCTTAACATAACATAAAGGTATGTCTGACGTAAATTAAATGTATGAATTTGGGCATAAAGGTATCCTTAACATAACCTAAAGGTATCTCTATACATTACCTAAAGGTATTCTTAACATAACCTAAAGGTATGTCTAACTTAACGTAAATGTATGAAATCTGGGCATAATGGTATCCTTAACGTAACCTAAAGGTATTCTTACACATTACATAAAGGTATTCTTACACATAACTAAAAGTCATGACTAAAATTGAAAAACAAGCTAGCGCGAAAAAAAAAAAAAACGGGTCGGATTACCCGGATCCGACCCGGATGCATGGATCTAAGATCCATGCACCTGATGCACAAGAGACTTACTCCTTATAGAATAAGATTGATTTTTTTTTTTTTGTTATATATAAAATAGTTTTTCAAGTAAGATTTACAATTTCTTAAGGGCTAATTGCAGCAAAAATTTACGAACTTTCAAAAAATTTGAAAATTTAACACGATTTTCAAATATTAGCAAATTTAACATGACTTTTTATTTATCGTGCATTCTTAACAAAATTTTAAAATTCGGCAATGTTTTGTTGACGTGTCAACTGACCGAACACATCATATTGTCAGCATGTATTTGAAAAACACAAAAACTTGTGTGAGACGGTTTCACAAAGTGTTTTCATAAGACGGATCCTTTTAACCCATGAATCAAACTCATTTCCACTAATTTATATGTAAATTGTGAAATGTGGGTTGTGGGTTGACTCGTCCCACGTAACATGATCCATGAGACGGTCTCACACAAGACTTACTCTTCGAAAAAAAATTACAATTTAGGTGGCAAAATGACTCACAATTTTCTCTCTGTAAGTCCACGTCTCTTCATTTTCAATTTCACTCTCAAGCATTGTACATCTTCAATCTCAATCTCCCCCACAAGCCCACTATAGTCTCTCTTCTCAATCTCACACCCAAACATGCTACTGCTAGTTTTGATATAAGTTAATTAATTTGTGATCAATTTATCTTTTTGTCTCCTCATTCGTCTCCAGATCCTCAAGATATAATTTCCCCTATTGCACAAGTTGAATAAGAGAACATATATGAAGTTAAATGGAGAGGCTCAACACCATGTCCACAAACCTTCAAGTATAAAGAGTTGAATGAACTCAAATTTTAGTCTTCAATTGGAGAAAGATGAGAAATCCTTGATATTTTCTTCTGAAATTTCACATTTGAGATGAGAAACAATTTGAGTGGAGACTCAGATAAACAAATTGACTTCTCTTCTTCAATTTTAAAAAAGGATGAGAAGCATAAAAGTTGTAGAGAGAGGAAGACAACTGAGGAGGGGAAGAACATGTGCACAAGAGAGAGAAAAATTTATTAGATGTGCTTTTTATGAGATTTGCAATAGGTTTGGGGTGAAATTGAGAGTGGAGAGATGTGGAGTTGGAGAGAGAAAAGTGTGAGTCATTTTGCCAACTAGATTGTTTTTTTTTTCCTAATACATGCTGACAAGATGATGTGTTCGGTCAGTTAACACGTCAGCACAATATTACCCGAATTTTAAATTTTGGTTAAAAATGCACGAGATATGAAAAAACATGTTAAATTTGTAAAGTTTTGAAAGTTCGTGTTTCTTGCTGCGGTTTACCTTTTTAATTATTAATTTTTAATTGACATGACATTTTAGGAGGGAGAGTGACATTTTTTTAATTATTACCAACTTTCTTGCTTTAATATAAGTATAGATATTAATGAAATATCGAATTAATTAAAAATATAAATGAAACGTTCCTGTAAAGTCATTATTATCTTTTCAGTATAATTTTGGCTTATCAAATTATAAAATCAAATTATTGATATTTCTATGCTCAATTGTTTATTATTAATTCTCATAAATATGCTCAATTCAATTTATGTTGAATGCCATTAATTCATAGGCGATGCATTCATTCCCATATCATCTCCCTTTCAACGGATAATTTATTGTCTTTCTTACATTGTCTCTATCTCCTTAATTTAATGGGCCTCAACCAAGGATGGATTTAAGGATGGACCTCAACCAGGGATGGATTTAAGGGGGCGCGGGGTGGCAGTCGCCCCCTAAATTTTCAAAATTGTTATGTTTACATGTATTTTTTTCTGATATTTTTCATTATTATCAATCATTTATAAGGGTTCGCTTTATGTTATAAAAAATTATTTATTAGATTATTTTGTCTCCCGTGAAATAGAATTCTAGATCCGTCTCTGACCTCAATCCCTTGCATTCTCTTTATTTCTATGAATTTAGAAGATTTTACTTTAAAACTAGATTATTGATATTTTACTCGATATTTATATTAGTTTCTTCTTCTTCTTTTTAATTGTAAACCATGCCCATATTTGGAATATGGTACCAAGTAGGGGTGTGCACAGATCATAAAGATCATCGAAATCGAATCGAAACCCGAACCAAAAATTCCAAAATGAAAATACCACCCCGTCCCGATCTGCCCCATTGTCATCCTAAATAGGAGAAAGATTTAAATCACCATTTCTTGTCTGACCTCTACACTAACTTATCGCAACCGTCAGTTTTGGGTCAAGTTCCAAAATTTTGCGCTAAGTTATCGCAACCGTCAGTTTTGCGACAAGTTTTCACACGTCAACGTCTACGCAACTTATTTTCTTTTCTTTTTCTTTTTTCTTTTCATTATTTTTTCCTTTTTATTCATTTCCTTTTCTTATTTTATTTTGTTTTTTAATTTCTTTCTCATTATTTTTACTTTTAATTCATTTTCTTTCCTTATTTTTTATATTAAGTGCTACTAAAATCATTTTGATTTTTACCATAAAATTTAAAATATAACACAAAATCATACATATTAATAAGATATATATATATATACATAGCTATAATATCTAAACATAAAACTACTTTTTATATAAAGATTGCATAAAATAATGAAACAAAAAATTATTGTTAGATTAAAAAAATATAAGTTTATCCTTAAATTTAGTGATATTGATATTATTAAGGATGGAATATATATTAACTAGATTTACGAAAATATTTGTACAATATTTATATTGAATATCATAGAAATTATTAAGGATGAAGATATATCTGAACTAGTTTTACGAAAATATTTGTACATACATTGATATACACATTGAATATTATAGAAATTATTAAGGATGAGATATATATCTGAACTAGATTTATGAATATATACATATAAAATACATATTGAAAGTTATAGATATTATTGAGGATGAGAATATATCTGAATTAGAGGATAAAGATATATCTGAAATGAATTGACTAAAATATTTGTACATATATTGATATTCTTATTGAATATTATAAAAGTATGTACATATATTATAAAGATTTATTGATATCCTTAGGATCTATTATAAATATTTATTCATATCTTTATTAGATACCTATTATAAAGTTTTATTAAAGATGAACGAGATCTTGATACTTCAGTTGTGCAAGCAACAACAATGCCACCACCAGATATCGATGATGTATTTTTCTATTGCAATATTATTGATTAGTGGCTCACATTATTATTTTAAATTGACTTTATTTAATTTAAACTATTTTCTAAGACTTAATTAATGTAAAAAATAAGAAATTAACTAAAATTTTATATTAAATCAGATATAAGCATATATAAATTTTTACATTTTTAAAATAATAAAGATAAAAATAGATTATGTAACAATAATAATGAATATTAATAATAAATGAAATGTTAAAAAAGTTAGTTAATAAAAAATATTATGGAGTATTCTTTTTTGGTGCAGAGAATAGTACAAATTGTTGGAGATTATTGGCAGTTATTACGTAACAATAGTATAAGCTATTGTTGGACATGTAAAATCATGTATATTGTTGGGGGTAGTTATATAGTACACCAGATGTATTAATACACCAGACTCTCCACTCATTTTCAACTATCAGATCTGAGATCATTAAGGTCAAAGTCAACTATGATCTCAGATCTAATGACTGAAAATGATGGAGAGTTTGATGTATTAATACACCCGGTGTACTACAGAAGGACCCTATTGTTGGACATGGTCTAAGAGCAATTACTTAACAAGATTTTATGTTTAATATTATCAAATTATCACCAAAAGATATTGAAATACCCTCGTCAAGTACGAGGATAACTTCCTCCTCTTGGAATTATTTCTTTCACTCTTGTTGCATTCACTTTGACAAATAAAAATTAACTAATTATGTAGAATAATGAGACATTGAGCTTAAAAAAAAATTGAGACATTGAGATAACTTTATAGGATAAAATAGGGAAAATTTCACATTTGGTACCCGAAAATAGGTTATATTTCAGATCAGGAACCCCAAAATTCGAGTTCATCAATTTAGTCCCTCAGTTTTCAAATCCATCAAATTTAATACCAGCAGTTAAAAATCCGTCCAAACTGACGGAAGTTATAAATTAGACGAGAACCCTAATTTTTCCCCAAATCATGCGCAGCTTCTCCTCTACTCAAAATTCGATCAATTCTGAGGTTGAATCGATCGATTCAACCCTAATTTCCTCAATTATGATATTCAAGATCCTCAACCTTGATATTCAAACCATTTGAACACTCCACAATACCCTACTTTCTGCATTGTCATATACAAAACATCACATTCAGATTCAGCTAAAAAAATTCAGAAATTCAGTGGAAATTCAAGCTCAAAAAAATGATAATAAACCTTACCCCATAATTTGGGCAACACCAATATCTCCTCCCTGGATTATCTTTCGATCAAGAGGTCTTCAAAGGCAAGACAATCGATCGAATTGAGGAAATTAGGGTTGAATCAATCGATTCAACCCCAGAATCGATCGAATTTTGAGTAGAGGAGAAGTTGCGCACAATTTGGGGAGGAAAATTAGGGTTCCCCGTCTAATTTTCGCACAAAAAAGTTCAGGGTAGTTAACTTCCGTTAGTTTGGACGGATTTTAACAGCGGGTACTAAATTTGATGGATTTTGAAAAATTGAGGGACTAAATTGATGAAATCGAACTTTGGGGTATCCGATTTGAAATATAGTCTATTTTCGGGTACCAAATGTGAAATTTTCCCGATAAAATATAAAGTGTTCTCTCTTTCCAATGTTTTACTTTAACATATAATATGTTTACTTTAACATATAATATTTGGACAAGGATATAATTATGGATATCCATATGTAATATATGGAGGTTAGGATAAAGTGATATTATCTAAATGTCTTTTTGATATTAAAAACATGAGTGTTTAATGTTTTATTAGCAATAAAAATGTAATTTTTCTAATGTTATCTCCATTTTGGGTAAACTATTCTATGAGGAGGGTGTGGATAGTTATCAGATATATTTATCCGAATTTTCTCGTTTTATCTCATGTTAGAGGATAACCCGATAATTTATTTCCATCAAATTAAACATTAGATAAAGGTAGATAAAATATCATTATCATAGGTTATCATTCAAAATAAACGCAACCTCCAAAGACAGTAGTAAGGTTATGGTGATGTGGAAAGTAATCACCCGACAACATTCAAACCCTATGTGGGACATTCTCACAAAAATATCACTGGGTGTGTCTTACATCCCATCCGATCTAAAGTCTACAATCCAATGGAAGGAATCTCTACAAAAACAACACTTTTATGAATTTATTAATAAAATATTCTAAATTTTGTGAATCACAAAATTTTGTTAATTAAGATAGCTCTTCTTTAAAAATTGATGTACTCGGGCCGGGCATCTCGGTCATATTCAGGTCCACCTCTTTCATCAAATGTCTCATTAACTACTCTTCCCACCATGAATAGTGTTCAACTAGTATATATCTCTGTACGGAATGTTTTTAAAAATTAATACTATTAGGAAACTAATATAAAAATGTAATATATTTTGAATAAAAAATAATAATGTATCGAATACATCAAAAATAATAATAATAAAAATTATTTTCATATTCACATGACTTAAAAAATGTGTATTGTCTAATTCGTAGGTAATAACACAGGGCCAGACTTTATATAAGTTGAATGAGTTGATCGACTCAGGTCCGGAAAAAATACGGAGTTATAGAGGCCCAATTTTTTAAAATTCAAATATATATATATATATATATATATATATATATATATATTTGCAAACATGATGTTATGTAAGTGCAGAGTTTAGTGTTCTATGTCCAATTTCATTAGTTGATAGGTCTGAGCTCAACCCCTACAAAAAAGCAGGCCCATTTTGTTTCTTTTTTCCCTTTTTTAGGAAGCCTTTTTATTTTTC